>UYYF01004597.1:24305-52059 GCA_900618365.1 Thelazia callipaeda
AAAGATTTGAAGGCATGGCATCAGCACTAGAATTTTTCATTTGTGAAAAAGCATTTAACTTTTTGAAATTAAATCTTTACTACAGTTGTTCAACAGCAATTGCGCAAGACATTTTGAAGTAAGTATGCACAATTTTTCAATATTTTTTAAATATTAATATTTTGCGCTGTTTTTACGAGCACAACACTTAATAATTTCTTATACATAATTATATTTTCATTTGATTTTCTGATAATTATGGCAAATTTGATATGCATTTTTATAGTTGCAAACATGCAATGAGTGAAATTAATATGCAAAATTTTTAGGTGGTTGCATCATATCGTATTCGTTTTTCCAGTAATTTCCTTTACAGTATATGTAATTATAATTATCAGAACTGGATTGATTCATAAAAAAGCTCGCTCGAGAAGGAAGCTGATTGGTAAATTCAGAAATTTAATTTGGAAAATATTTCTACTTTATAGAGTGCTTATTTTTAAAGTGAAGAAAGTAAATTAAAGTAAGTGATTTTTAGCATAATTAATTTTTCAGCTGAAAATGAAACAAATGCAAGTACACAAAAGTCAAAACCTTTTGCAGGTCACACTATAAGGTATATATTTTCAATGTTCAAGTTAAATAAATAAATATTCAGAAGAGAAATGGCTTAAATAAATCATATGATATAAGTAATTCTTTTAGCTTCAAAATTTTTAGTGGTACTCATAAGGCTGCTATGATGAATTTGAAAAAGCAAACTTAAATGTACATCTTTATGTTTATGTCAGATAGACTTCTCGTAAATACGATTAAGTAACTAACTTTTGAAACAAAAGTGAGCATTTTGCTTGAAGCTTAAACAAGTATAAAATAGCGAGAAAAATTTTTTTTTCAACATTTACTGTTCATTGAGCAGAAAAGGAATAAGAAAGTGGAAATAAAATTACTTTTAAGTAAATCGAAGAAAATTGACAAAACGCTTCAAATTTCAGATCAGTGATTCCTGTACTAACACCTCAAGAACTGAGTATTTTGTTACAAGCTGTTATCACATTTGGTGCAGTGATTATTGAACTTCTTTCATTTAATTTGCTACCTGTAGTAGCAAATATGATTGACAGTGATAAATCTCTACTCATTAATATCATTCAAAATTGTATTATTATTCTTACATGTTTTGTACAACCGTTACTATCATTTTGTTTCATACCTGACTTACGTCATTACTTGAAAAATGTGCATGAAAAATTTTGCAAAAAAATTTATGCAACAATATTTAGTATTAATTAATGGATTACTTCGTTTAATCGTTTAATGCTATATTAGACAAGTTTTTAAAAAAGCTTTAATTAATCTAAATATACAGTGACAATACTTAAACTTTGTGAAAAAGTTGTATAACTAAAAAGCAGAAGAAATATAGACAAATTACAATAATAATGAAGAAACTTTATGTGTGTCCCAATCTTTTAACAATAAAAATTTGATTTATTTTCAATAAATAGCTGGCATTCATTTTATGAGTTATATTTGAAAAGAGAAATTAAATCATCACAACTGTTAGATTATATTTTTTAGTACAAACATTTTGTGTAGGTTATTTGGTCAACGAATCTTAATAAACCGCAGTACAATTTAATTGACATTCGATGACAGATAAGATCGTTCACATATGACGTATTGAAAAATATATTTATGTATATATATAATACACAATCGCTATTAGTTCTATTTCATACATATAACCAATATACTATTTTCTGATATTAGTGAATATTATTATTCAGTCAAATTTTACTGTCAAATTTTTACTGTATTTGTATTTCTTATTGCGTACTATTTTTGTTGTATTTTTATTACTAAACGATTTGATTGCAATGTGAAGGGAATTTTTTGTGTGAAACCAAAATGATCTAAGACTGAAATCCTTTGTTGTAAAGGGAGAGAATGCTAAGATTCTTGTTTGTTTTCTGAACAAAACGAACGAAAATCTAAAAATTTTGATTTCTAATACAAGTCATAATTTGATCATATTGATGTATTTTGTAATTTTATCAGTTTGATTCTTTTTATTCTCAAAAATTAGTTAATGTACTTGTCATCTTATTATATTTGTTTCTAACCATTTTATCTAGTCCATTTCTTCGTACAATTTTTCTGAGTGATATTAATGACGATTTTACAACAATAAAATAAATTTTGTATTTTCACAAAAATTTTTTTGCTTATTTAGCATTTAAAATTTTGCTTCATTAGCGTGCGTGTAGCACATAAATTTCTTATTATGTAAAAATATTTAAGATAATCAGTCAAAAACTGATTTCAAACATCAAGTGTAAATTAGAAAAGTAGACAATACTCTTTCAAACATAGCTTTAATAAACTGATCGTTTATATAATGACTTACCCTAATTTTGACATATTTGTGATAACTTTGATACAATTTGCATGTTTACGTTGCAGACATTACACAAAATACTCAAAAGTAAGCGAAAAAATACAATTAATAAGCGACAAAAATTGTTTGATTGTACTGTCGGATATTTTAATATTTCTTGTTAACTATTTTTGTGATTTTTTAAAAAGTACAAATTATCAGTACTGCAATCTTCGAAGATTGAACAGTTTTGGAAACATTTATGATGATTTAATGTAAAAATGCAATATTATATGGTTTTAAATTAAGTAAACTGAGTACATTTTGCTGGTGGTGAGGAATACGTCAGAAAAGTAAGCAGAAAATTTGAATGAAATAGTATTTAGAGCAAGGAGAAATTTAAATACTACTACGAGTGATCTTCAATATTCATTGCTATAAATACACTGCATAATAATATTATTACTACTACTATTGTCAATGTTATGATTATTACAAACATAATTCTTATTTTTGGGTGATTATACAAAATGAATAAAAATTATTGATACTTTTGTAGAATTAATTGTGTGCAAAGTTCTATTATTTTTTACTGCTTCAAGCAGTGATTCTATGTACGAATAAGGCAGTATTACAATGTAAGAAAAGTAACACTAATTTCTTAACTGTTTCATGCAATAAAAATTGCTGAGAAATTTTTTCAAGAATTTTTGCGCGCCTTTAAGAATTTTCATTTTTTACCATAATTAGTAATTTTGCTCGCATTATTTAAAAAAATTATATCAATTATCCGCAGTTATTGTAGAAATTAATATTTATTCCTTGTAGTTGCAAAAAAAAAGAAATTACTTTTTAAAGAATGTCTCAAAAATTTTTATAGATTTTAAAATTTTCAAGTAGTTTAGTTCTTGAAAATAAATGCATGTATCTTTTTAAAGTTATAAAAATCATAAAAACCATTCTGATTATTATCATTTTACTGAAATAACTCTAGGCAAAGAGTTGGAACCTCTGTTTCGTATCAAAATGCAAGAAAAATTATCAAAACAAAAATTTTTGTAGGCTTAGGCTTAATTAATATTTATTTCAATTTATTGAATATTGTTAAGAAAAAATAGTTTGCGCATTTTTCTTAACATATTTAAGAAATTTACACTATCACTACAAATCATGAATTTTATGTTGTTCAACAGCTGTATGCTTAAGATTATCACGGGACAACAGGAAGTATACATTTCATTTTTGATTTCAAATTATTACACTAATATTCCACATGCTAATCATTACTTTTTTAAGTCTGTTTTAGCATCTTTGATGATTTTTCCAATTACCATTTTCTTTCGCGCTTTATTAATTTTTATCTCTTTTTATTTATACAATAACTTGCCGAGAAATATTGATTACGTAGCCATATTATTATTCCTTCCTTATTTTCTTGCTCTTTTATGGATTCTTTCAAAATTATTGTTACTATTGATATGTTGTTTTTATTATTATTAGTATTAATGTTAATATTATTGTTACTACTATTATTAGTACCATTATTATTATTACTATTATTATAATATTATTTCCATTTCTTCTTCATCATTTTGGACATACGAAAACTTATATATAATCTACAGTATTTTATTGCTATAATAAAGTGAAGTCATTTAAGTATTTGTTGTTCAAGCAAAATATTTTTCTATTTAATGCCCTAAATTACAATAAACGTTGAAGTCAGTGATTAAAATTAAACTATATAAACTGAATAAAATAAAAAATTTTAAGCGGAAATTGTTGGCATTTTTTAACTGTATCTAATAATAATAATTCTCATCATGTTTTAAAATGATGATAAAGTTATGAAAAAAATCATTGTCCCATTTTAATTTTTTCAACAAAATTATTCTCTATTGTTCTCTTGTGCCAGAAATACTAACTGAAATAATTGCTGCGAGGGAAAATAATTGCATTCATTTATTATCAGATTAATTCTCTACTTAGCAAAAGGAAAAATTTACAAAATGATAAAATTCTCTTTTGAAATTATAATAATTGAGAAAAAAATGAAATGTAGTAATAGTTATAATGAAAACTATTAATTTGACATAATTGTCGATATTGTTATTATTTTTACCCAAAAAGTAAGTGTTAAAAATGGAATAAATTGGCAAAATTTTGCATTTTCAAAGAGGCACTTGTGTCAAATGCATAAATTTTAGACCAGAAAGACGAGCCCCAATAGCCACCAGCGTGAAAAATACGAGTAAAAAAAAAAAAAAGCAATTTTCTTGCTAATCAAGTAAATAACAATCTATCATAGTGAATAGCAAAGAAATGAACGGCAGCAGCTATTTTGTTGCTTGGCTCATTTTCGTTTCCTTGTCTCCATCATTTTGGCCCAATTTCATCTCTTGGCTTTACACTTTTCTAAAGTGAAAAATGTTAGCTGTTCACTCCACTATTCTTTATTCCATTTCTTCTTCATTTGGGTCAAAGGTCAATAAAAGTAATAGTAGTAATGGTAGTAAAGCTCTAACATATTTCAGTGCTTGCCTGTGTTGATTACTTTATCAATATTCCGTTCCAAGTTCATTTTGACTGCATTTATTTACATCTGCATGAGACATTTTTCATTTGTTCATCACAATTTTTTTCCAGCATTTTACTTGCTATTTGACTTTGATTTTTCATCGCTTTTAGCAACTTTAAATTACTTTAATCTAAATCATTACTTTAAATTACTTTGATTAATGATATGCCAGCATTTTTTACGTCAACCTTATATATATTGTTAGAATATTGCACTTGAAATCTATTGTATTATTATTTGCTGCACTAATAACAATTTTGACTATAGGTGCCTTTAGTAGTCTATCAAGAATAACCAATGTTTTGACATAGATAGTTGTATTATTTAGATCTGTATTTGCAAGTAATTAAATTGAAAGCCAAAAAATTGTGAAAGTGATTATGTCTGGATTTTATATTTTTGTATTGAAAATTTCACTTCTAACATACTGTAACTTAAAGTGTGTTAGTTTCTTCAATTTAAAATCAGTAATGAAATACTTCAAGTTCTTTTAGAGGTTAGCAAGTAAGCTACTTAATTCAAGATATTGATTAACATTTTTCATTTGAAAGTAAGATTAAAAATTTTACAAGAATGCATCAATAGGCTTTTTCGAACTTAACTGTATAAGAATCTCAATAATTTGATGAATAGCTAAGTTAATAGTATTGAATAGTATTTACTGCTTGTAAATACTATTCAGTACTATTAACTTATCTAACCATAAAGCAATTTTAATAATTGAAAATTTAGCAAAGTGGTATTTTATTTCCAAAATGAAAAAAGATGTAATGTTACAGAATTGTAAAGTGATAGAATGAACCTTCAAGGGAAAAAATATTCATTAAAAATAGTTTTGGACTTATTTCTAGATTACAAACTATCAGTAATAAAGTTTGTTAACAGCGTCTTCGTTGTTCTTCCCTAGCGCTAATTTTCTTCTAACAACTAAACACAAAAAGATTCCTAAACAAAAACGTAGAAACCTTATCCATTACTGGCTTGTTGGCTGAAAAGTTTGAACTAGGCCAGCTTAAACTAACTAACTACTACACACATACTAATGTATTAACTTACTAGCAAAATTTCTTCCAAAACATACCAGCATGATCTAAAAAGCATTAATTCCCACAGCTGATATTCATACCAACTAACTTATTTGTGTCTTCCAAAGCATAACCACGCTATTTTGTTTTGCTTGTCATTTCTTTGCTTTATTTACCATTTCATTCCAACAATTTTACATATTTTAATTTTATAGCATCTTTTAATAATTTGCAAAATTGCTCTAAAGAATCTATTAATTTAAAAAGTTATAGCATACATTTTAGTCAAATTAATTACTATATAATACATGAGAAATTATTAGTAGTTATGAAGTCGAACAGATTGGAGACATAATTCATAAATTTCTACTTTAGTGCAGTAGAAAAATTTGCAATAATAACAAAAGAATTCATCACTTCATTATGAAAGACAAAATTTTATTTACACACACGTTCAGATGACGAATAAATCTGCATTACAATTAATTTTATTGGGAAAAGTTTTTTACTAACCCATTATTTCTGCCGCAGTGTTTTACCAATTTCAGCTAATTTTCTCATATGAAAATAAATTCTGCATGCATTTATTTATATTGCAAATAGGACAAAAAATTGAAAGTATACAAAAAATAGTCTATGCGAATTTGCTGCAATTTTCACTATTAATTGTTATTATCGCTTACATTATGAGCTTAGCTTCTATAAAAATTTACATTTTCTTTGTTATATCAAACTTTTGGATAAATACTAATAAAGACCAATTAAAATATACAGTTATTATAGCATTAAATTGAACTAAGCAAAACTGAATGATTTTCACGGCAAGTTCGATCTGTTTTAAAAAGCTCATGTTATTATTATCATTGTTGGTGTTAGTATTGATGATAACAACAATAGCGATAAAGATAAACAATTAGATCGTTATTATTCATTATAAATGTTTTTAATAGCGCTTTGAATCAATTATTAAAATTGTTTGAAAAACGCAAGTATTAAATATTTCAAAGTTTCTTTAAACTTTTTTCTAATCATTCTTCAAGTATTTTCAAGTATTATATTTTCAAATCAATTTTTGTTATTCCTTTAGGTTTTTTGAAAAGCGCAAACTTCACAGCTTTATTATCTGTGAGTTATGCATAATTAAATAAAATTTGCAAATTAATCATTGGAAGAATAATTTTGGCAGCGTAGCACATATAACTTATTTCTTTTTTACTTTTTACATTTGTTAATTAATGTAATAAGCATTTCATCGTAAACAACTTCGTAATAAATTTTTTCATTTTTTTGTTTTTTTATTTTGAATTTCTTACACTATAAATTTACTTCGGAAACTTTAAAATTTCAATTATTTATTTAGTAACAATTTTTTCAAAACAAATATCTTCTTGAAATCTTCAAGAATCTCATCCATGAAATTTGTTAGTATTAACAGTCAATTACATTTTTACCTTGTACTTTTCGGAATTAAATTTGAAAAGCAATACGTTTTTACAGATCTATTTCTTGCGCATGCATCCTCAAATATATTTTCTTTAGTCTGTTAATATATATATAGAAATTAAACATTATCTATGATAAAAACGTAGTGTTAGAAATTATAATGCATGAATTCAGATTAAGAATTCGTTGTTATGCTCATTTCCGATGGTACAGCCTTGAAAATTCATTCATAAAATATCAAATATATTTTATAAACAATCAATCTTTTTAAATTTCAGTTTTAATTTTTTTTCAAAATTATAAAATTTTTTCACTACTATCTATTTTATCACAGTAAATTATTTTTAACAACATTAATTACAATATTTTATTACAGTTAGTTTGAAATAATTTTTTCATTTTTCTTTTAAACTTCTCACTAAATCCATTTATTATTTTAAAATTGTATATGTGAATAGAAAGGAAGTTAAAATCGAATTTACATTTGACATAAAGTGTTTTATACCCATAAGTTTTAGAAGTGAATTAAAAATTTTCTTGCAAAATTACATAAAATTCGCTGCTGAAATAAATAATTAATATCAGTACATCCAACTGGATTAATTTGATAGTAAAAATATAATGAATAATTAAGATGGTAAGGTTGAACGTATACATAACAAACGACTTGCTTATTGAATTTTTTCGATTTTTTGATTGTATCTACAAAATTGAGTGCATCACTAATCATAAATAATGACACGATTAAGTTTTTCTAACAAAATTGTTAATCTACAAAGAATAAATATTCATCGTTTCAATATATTAACGAAACAATGACAAATTGAGCAAGTTTTAATAAACTGCTAAACTTTTAGATTTATTTTGTAACACGTATTACTTGCAAAACACTTTACTCACTTTTAGTTTTATTTATATCACGTTGATTAGATGTCATTTGTTTTCTGATTACAAAACTTATTTTGCTTGTAAAAATCTTTTGCAAACCAATAAAGAATTAATATTTACAGTGAAATAAGTTAATATTGAATAGAAACACAAATTAACTGCGCAGAAAGTGTAAAACGTTTAATTGAATGAATGATTTTCAGAAGTAATAATTAGAATTATTAAAGAAATCTAAAAAATTAGATATATATAAGCAAAAGAGTAGCAATTTTTAACAATAACAATTATGTGATTGCTATTTATTAACAGTCTTGTAATTGCTCAATTTATTTACTTAATAATAATGCGATTAAAAAAATACTACAAAGCCATTTTCATCCAAGTTTAAATTATTCTTTTTAAATTTTCAACAGAGATAATATATAAAATTGTTCATGAAATACATCATGTTAACTTATTTGATTTTACCACTTTTTTTTTCTGTACTAATTTAATAGAATTATTGCTGAGCAATAAATAATATTGCTGATCTTATCTCATGCACTGAAAGCTTTCTGCTAAAAATCACAAATTATCAACTAGTCTACTTACTTACTCAATATCTCCACTGAAATCTCATGTTTACTTTCAAAAACATAAACAAAAATATCACTAACTAAATGCATTAGGATTTTCGGAGAGTAGTGAATTTTATGTGCTGATGCAAATAAATTTTGATTTGTGTCAAAATTACATCTATTAAAATTGCATGAACTATCGAAATGAATTATATAGAAGAAACTTTTAGTATCTCTTATAAATTTTAGACTAAACTTTTTAAGCTAAGTTATTTCTTTTAATAGCAATCTTAAAGTAATTACTAGTTATTTATAGGCAACTTTCAATTAATTTATGCGTGCATTTGATTTTATTTGAACACTGAAAATCAAAACCAAACTGAAAAATAGCACAAGTTGAAAGGTTACTTTCGTACCTCATTTTCATTCTGATTTTCTTTTTCTTGTTTTGCTATTTTTCAATCAAACAAAGTATCTGAGAATTGAATAAAGAATGGTTTCATTTCAAAAATTATGCATTGCCAAATGCTAAAATCAAAAACCGCGCCTTACAGCAAGTAAAATGATTGGAAAAAATATTGATAAATAAATATTCAGAAGATAAATACGAGCAAATATCATTTATTTGATTAATATATAAAAATAAAGCGTAATTTTTAATTTCAATTTTGTTTTTCAATTTTTCTTTATTTGACAAGCCAGAAAATAAAACGGAAATAAGTATTGCAAACTGATATATTGAATGGAAGCTATGATGGAATTCTGTCTCAATTTGTCTTTTTCAAATCTTGCCTTTAATAAGCACAAAAATAGATGCATTACTTAGACTTATGCAAAAAAGAAAAAAGTTTGTTAATTTTTGAAATGGAAAACGAAAAATTTTTTGGATGATTTCATTGATATTGCATAAAGTTACATATGTTAGTGAGATGAAGTGTGATGCACATGAAGTTTTTCAAATTTTGACACAGTTCTTGCAAATTGTTGCTGCTATTTTTTGCATCTTTCTAAAACTTTCAGAATACTGACATTTTTTTGAAAAAGAAATTCTTAAAATTTCATTAATATTTTTTAGTTTTGAAAAGTCATAAATATTCTATTGTATTTTTTTAATATGAAATTCGTATACATTTTGGTTAGATCATTTGTAGAAACAACTCTCAAATTGTGTTGATCAATCATTTCCATACCATTTTTTAAATTATTTCTATGTATTAAAATAAATAAATTTAAAGTATAAAATAATTTAAAGATGCCATAATTTAAAGTATTAAAATTCACTTTCTATTGTTTCTATTTCTAATGACATCGTTTAAATAAAATGGCGTTCTACATTTTAAGAATACATTTTATTAATGTTTGGTCATTTAATGCGATTTTTTTCCATTATATGTATGTTATCAGCAATAGTTGTGTTTAGATAAATTGTATATAAACTGTTTCTATACAAACAAAAAGCACAAAAATGAAGTTACACTTAATAAATACTCAAAAAGCATTCATTTATTTAAAGCTTTCATGGAGTCCACATAATGAAAGCAAAATTATGAGTATTGCTCTCAAGTTTTATTTTTCATTGTATATTTATTTTTTACATGTATATTTATCAAAGTTATTTACTGACTTAAAAAAAAAATATGGAAATAAATGATTTATAATGAATTATTAGCTAAAACTTTGATTTGATATAAGCTTCATGTAAGTCAGTATTTACGTAGTAAATACACTAATAATATCAGCTTAACCAAAAAAGCACATAATTAGTATGTAATTGATAAAAACTCAGCTAATATTATTTTTGGTGTTGTAAAATCATATCATATCCATATCATGGGAAGTTTTCAAATAGATCTAAATAGCTTTCCAAAAAAGTGGAAGTTGAACAGAATATCATTTAAACAGATTAATAAGTTAGAATTTAAACAAAAATTGTTCTGATCAGAATTGATTCTTATTTTTGCCACAGTTATTGGAATTTCTCAAAATATGCATAATCCTAGCTGCAATTTCTTGCCTTGCTCGAAAAGTGATTTTCTTATTTCATATTATTATCATAAATATTTTAAAATTCCAAATACAAATTTTTCCACTATTTAATTGAGCATTTCATTTTTATTTATTTACTGAAATAGATTTGACTGATATATTTTTAAAATTTCTACTCCAAACTTATTTTTGCAGAAGTTGACAGTTTTTAGCTTAACGAGCTTTATTTTAATAGAAACAGTAGACTTTCTGATATCTTTTTGTATTTTCCTTTTTTTAGAGCAAAAATTCTCTATCTATTTCAAATATTTCAGTCTAAAGTTATCATTTTGATTCACGTAAATACTTCTAGCTTATATTAGACTACGTAAATACGTATTAAATACTCGGTGCATAACTTGTAAATGTTTGAACGTTAAGTGTAACAATCTCGAATGTATAGTTTGAAAATTCAACTTTCAGGCGGGTTGAAATTGACAAATATTGCTAAATTTCAAGTTATAACAACGTCATCAATTATCTGATATGGAAGGATAGTTAACAAATCAAAATGGCACCAACGTCAAATCGTGAACTTATACCAGTTAGTCAATTTATTATACTATACCCAAATAAGCGTAAAAATATTTTCGAATTTTATGTAAGTTCAAAATGTTCTGAAAAATATAATGCCTGATTTTGATGAATAAAAGGTTTCATAAATTATTTTTCCATTATAGCGCCAATTTTCGAAGTAAGCTTAATTTTCGACTTCAAATATTCAATGAAAATACAAATAAATAATCGACGTGGAAATATGCTTTTACGAAAAAGTGAAATTTGAGTAAATAGAAGTAAACTAATGCTGAAAACTTTCTTGAGTAGGTACAAATCTGTGCTGACCTGAACTAAAGAAAGTGTAAGAAAAGCATCAAGTTACAATGAATTGCTTACTTTCCATAAATCCATTTCATTAGCTCTTTATTGTAACCTGATTATTACAATTTTAATTTTTGAATATTATAATAATTATCCTCTGCAACTTCTAGCTTCTGTTTTCTTTTCCTCCTGAAATGAAGTAAGTAAGAATTTTTCTTGAATACTTGAGCTTTGTAATATCTAAGTAACAAGTTAATTTTAATAATCACAATAAGTATTTAGATAGTTTAAGCTTTTTATGAGCTAAAAGTTGGATAAAAGGACCCCAGGGATTTTAATTTAAACTGTCCTAAACAAATCGCCTTAGTGACAACAAATATTTAAGATTTTTGAGAAAACATGTTTGGTTACATTTAACAAGTGATAGCTATTTCAAATCGGTAGAATGATTTATTAAAATTTTTAGAAATTATTCAAAATTTCTTACTTCTTTTATTCCAAAATATTAACGCATTTTTGCTTATTTGATAGACAAATTTTATTTTATTTGCAACAAAGCATTGAAAATTTCAACCACTTGTTTTAATTAATTTCCGAATTTAATAGACATAATTCAATGGTTTATATAAATATCAAATTAACTATTCTAATAAATCTGTTGGTTAAAGAGATAGAAGTTACTTTGAAACTTGAGTTATATCTTTAATTACTTTTCCTCTATAAAATTTGAAAATTCTAAATATTTTTGATCAGATCAAATTGTCATTATTTCAAACTTGTAAATGAAAATATAAGATCTGAGCGAAAGAATTTGCAATATTTAAAATGAAGGAAATACTTTTCAAATATAGTAAAATAATTGAACTGGAACTTATAAGTCATTTTAAAAAAAGAAGTCATTTTTCGCTATGGCTTCAATTTGAGCCAAAGTGTTAAGTGATACTGCAAAAAATGACTGCAATTTTTCCATTTGCAAGAAATTATTGTTTGCCGCAAATTTTCAGCCAAAAAAATGTGAACATTCAAAAAATTGAAATTATTTATTAAATTAAATAAAGCTAAAAGCTAAAAAGGACCATACTTAGTTATATACTTTTGGATATGAGTTTAGATTTTTACTTAATAATTTTCGCTTTGAAATTTTTGAATGAAAGCTGCAATTTTTGCTATGAGTTAATTTTTTGAGTTTTTGAGTAAGTTTTTAATAGTAATGAATTATTAAATGATAATTAGTTTAGCAGAAGAATACTTCTTTAAGGAATCAGCTACGGTGAATAAAGGCAGCCGCTCATGCAAGCGAATTTTCTTTTACGTCTAGCAAATTTTAGGAAGTAATTTGGGGCAGTTGCGTGTTGAACAGTTGTCTCTAGGTAGTTCTCGAGTGGCTGCTATTCAGTGATTAGATTTTCTTCGTAAGACTTTTGCATTCGTTGTTGATCGGCTGCTTTTGGAATCTAGTCCATTGAAAGAGAGAAACCGTTATGCAAATGCACTAAATGTAACAAGAAACCAAAAATTTTCAAAAAATTGAATTATGCCAAGTTTTGAAGATAAAGCTTGCTAATTGGTCATATTACTTGATTAGAATGTGTGGATTCTAATGATTAAGAAATCAGCAAAATTTGGATAGTTGAGTATTTTTCTTTGCCATCATGGTTGCATGATGATATTACTAACTCAAAATTGAATAGATTCACTTGAGTTTTACGTAAAATTGACATAATTAACACAAATGTAGCTAATTATTTTGTCATGATAGATTATTCATTCAATCATTGCATTTAAATTTTCTTTCCATAAAATGAAACTTTTTGTGCAAATTGTTAAAATTATTATAGGGAAGAACTTTTTTCTCTGCAAAATTTGAAGTTAAAAGCAATCTTTTTTAATTATGATTTTTTTGAAATTAAAGTATATTTGAGTATTAACAGAAGAAGCTTTATTTTTTCATCAGTAAATAAAAAACTAAGACAATAAATTGATCATTTTTGGTCTAATAAGCAAGAATTTATGTGAAAATTTTAAAACAAAAAAATTGCTGAAAAACAAAACAGCGATGGAAATATTTAATGTGTTTTAAATGCAGAAATAAACATAGAAATGATTGTAACTCAAAATTGCTAACAGATTGTTGTGATAATGAAAATTTAGAAATAACCAGTAATTTTAAGCAAATAAAATAATAAATTTTACACTAAAAACTTATTAGTGTTTGTAATTGAAAATATTTAATGCAAATATAAAAAATCAGCTACAGAAATGAAATGACTTAGTGAAAATCGTGGACTTTTGGAGTTACATTTCGAATATTGAATTATCATGTAATTGCATGAAATTTATTATATCATACAAAAATTATCTTTGAAATAACAGTTATTTGCATTCTGTTTTTTGTTGGCCGTATATGTTTTGAACTTTAAACTGACATTTTTTCTCAGAAAAATTATTATTAAAAACCATTCAAAATTACTATTCATTATTTTGCAATTTTTTTAATACAAATAAACAATATTTTGTGAATTAGTTGAAACACATCTCATATCAGTTAGTTTGATAACATTTTGTTTGCAAATAAAAGCAAAATTTTTGCAAATTTCGATAGTAAAAATATCATTGCAATGTTTTAAAAGTCAAACCAATAAAAGAACACATTTTTGTAACTTTAAAAAAAAATTCTTAATGATTATTTTCGGGATAATTGTGAAAAGCTTTTTAGTGCAATTACAGTTTATAAATTGCTTCTGAAGTTAAAATTTGCTTATGCATATTTATTTTTACTTCTCTCATTTACTTTCAGAAATGTTTAGTATCCAAAAGCTCAGATATTATAAAAGCTTACAAAACTAATCAAATTTATATTAAAATGATTATTTACTTTTTATCTATTATTGATATTTTTTAATGCTTTTGATACCATCATAATATTACCACTATTACTTTCATCTTACTCCTTTTACTATTACTAATACTATCCATAATTCACAGCTTCATCATTGTCATGTGTAATAATCATCGTCACATGGGCATTTCATTTGAAAATTTAATTAGTCGCCTGTTTCCTGTCTATAATTATGCATTTGTCCGGTTTTAGTTAAGCAATATGCAAAATCTTTCTTTGTATACATACATTTCTTCATTTTCATTTCCATAACTGACTCATTCATTGCTTATTATCACTTTCGGAATTAATCTGAATTTAATATACTGTTAAATATTGCTTTATCAATCTTCACGACGTAAGCAACTCAAAAAGAATGAAACGGATGAAAAAATCATACGCAAAATATTTTATCATACATCAACGTGAAAAATATGTCAAGGTGAGTGTTTATTTTTTTAAATAAAAAAATTTTGAAGAATCGTATTCATCAAGCAGTATTTTTGTACTGATAATTTTTCATTTACTTTTACCTTTTACATTAAGTTCGTATTAATTTTTTGATTAATTAAAGTTACTCAAAATCTTTAATAAATTTGTTTTTTTTTTTTAAATATGAGCAATAAAATCGCATCAAATATGGAGATTAATTAATTTTTTATGACTGTACTCAAAATGAGATCTGAAGTTTTTATGAAAAGTTTTTTTAGCTTTTTTAAACACAATTTAAACGAGTTATTATATAGCTTTCAGTAGACCATTTTTTGAATATTTTCAATAATTTAAATCTTTTATTTGCATTCTGACAAAAATTTTTAGAAAAAATTGTACAAGTAAAATAGTTTAATCATATCATAAATTGCTTGTCTAATGATATTTTAGATGATCGATTAGACTAATTTACAATATTTTCATTAAAATTTTCAATCTTCCATTAGCAACAGCTGCTAATTAGTTATAGTAAATATGAAATTTTCCTCGCATTGAATACAAAATTATTGCAGAAAGTTTGCCAATATATTAGCAAATTGAACAAATTAATCACAGCAATAATCATATGCAAATCTAAAAGTTGCAAAACTTTAAATTTGTCATATAGCTTAAATATGCTCATTTTATTGCTTTGAACTATTTCCTAAATTACGTATATAAATATTGAAAACTTTTTAAAGTTATACAAATACGTTTCTAAAAATGTGATTTTGAAGTACTTTAATAAATATTCTTAATTTTTCTAAATATGTTTTTTTTCTTTTTTTTGAGTCACTGAAATAAAAAATTATGCAACAAATTTTAGTGCGAATTTTTAAAAGTAAACTGAGAAATTGAAAATAAATTTTTGTCAGCAATTTTGCGTACAATTGTTATTCACATACGTTTTCTTGTACTTATTTTTTATTTTTTACAAAAAAATAGAGCATTTTTAATGGCATTTTCTACAGATTTCCAACTATCACTTCATAATTATTTTAATCGCACAAATCTTACAAACATCTATTCAAATATTGTAATTTAATTCTATAATGATTGTTGTTGTTGTTGCCTCGTTTCCATTATCTTGTGTTGCATAGCATATTGTTCGTTACCATTTCAATTAGATATTATATAGCAGCTTAATTAATTGTTATTTGTTTATTATTAGTATCCTTTCATATTACAATATTCAATATTAATAAATAGTCCTTTGATTAATTATGAATAGTGCTTCAAATTAATTATTCTGCTATAATGTTTGTAAAATTCTGGTAAATGAATATTATAAATTGAAGTACTTGATTTTTTCATTTCCAATTTTAAATTGTAATAATCTAAATTCGAAATAAAATTATCTGCTCAAATATTTCTTTCTTTTCAAAAAAACGGAAGTTATCTTTAAAAGTATGACTAGTTATTTTTTGAAAAAATATCAAAACTGTGAATTACAAATTCTGCGTCAAATTTTACTGATATCTTGCGTTAATAACTGAATAAAATTTAATTTGTAAAAAAGTCGAAAAACTTTGGAATTTATATTTTGATCGCAAAAAAATGTCACTATTAACTTTTTTTATGATTGAGATGTTTGCGCATTTTGATGTCCAGACAAAACTATAACAAATTTGATTAATATTTACGTTTTTATTATATCGATTCAGAGTCGATAAAAATATCTCCTGTGATATGAGAACATGAATCTTTTTAATTTTAAATTTTTAAGAAAATTTCCAGAATATTCAGTTATTCATATTCTATCCAGCAATATCATTAATTTGCATACTAACAAGTTTCTAGAAATAGTATGTATGTAAGGAAAGAAAGCTTTTCTGACGATTGTGATAAGTATTCATGAATGCAATTATGCGAATAGTAATTAAGTCTGTTCTGGAAGCAAAGAGAGATTCTTGTAAGTAAAGATTTAAATCTAAACAAATTAATTGAAATGTGCAGTCTTTCCTTTAAGGATTCCTGTTAACGGCTTATTTTTTACGCCATAAATGCTATATCCATTAAAAATTAGTCTCAAAAATATCTTAAATTCTTATTGTGTAAGAAATTTTGAGTTCTCAAATTTAAATATTAATATTATATATGAAAAATTCTTCTGGAAATTTTTCGCAATTTTTTACAAAAACGCTAAAAAGCTTTGTCTGAATTTAAATTTGAAAGCAATTAAGAATAATTTCTTTGCTTGACAAATTTATTTTCAAAAAATAATCCAACTTTAAAAATTTGAACTTTAACATGAAATGTCAAGTTTTCTGATTATAAACAAACAAAATCCTCTACAAAATGAAATACTCAAAATTCAGAATGCAAATTGTTACAAACTTTTAATGCAACCTTAAAAATATTGCAAAGCAATATTATAATTATTTTTGAAACTATAATTCATTAATACAGGATTTTCGTCTAATATTAAAAAAATTTTGAGCAAATTTTTTGAGCAATAATGTTTGTAAAATTCTGGTAAGTGAATTTTATGGATTTAAGCACTTAATTTTTTCAGTTCCAGTTTTAAATTGTAATAATCTGAATTCGAAATAAAAATCTCCAAAGCATTATCTTCAGTAATATTTTACAACGGTTTTCAATTAAATACTTTACTGGAAAATATTATGATTCATGTAAGGAATAGATCAATGAATGAATTTATTTTTTATTACATAATATATTCATTTTATGGAGAATTCAGTTTATATTTTGATTCAAGAAAAAATTTAATAACATTTTCCAACACTGAATTTGGCTTTTTTGCTCCGATAATTCATTTCATTTACTTTTTTGACTGTTACAATCACAAAAATTGATAGATTTCTTCTAAAATCGCTTTTTTTTTTTCATAAATTTGTTGTTATATTAGCTTAAATTCTAATGTAATCTCATTTTGCGATAGTTTTTAGCAAAAAATAAAATTAAAAAAAAATCAGTATACTACCTAAACTTCTTCATATAAACAGTTCAGCCAGTTACAGATCTACACAGATTGGGCTAATCGACATTTGGTACGGTATGCAGCCGAACCAGTGAACGATCTCACGAACGATCTCCGCGACCCTCGAATTCTTGTGACACTTTTGCAAGCAGTCAGTAAGTTTTAATCAAGCAGAAACTTGATTTTGTCTTTTATTTTTGAAAGTTAATTTCGTACAAAAATTCATAAAATATTTTTAATGAAATAATCAAAAAAAGCTCAAACAATTTTAAATGGAACTTAAAAAATACTAAAATATGCATATTAATAATTAATAAATAAGACCACATCAATTTCTGATGGTAAATTAAGTGCTTAAATTCATAAAATTCATTTACCAGAATTTTATAATCATTATAGCTCAAAAAATTTGCTCAAAATTTTTTTAATATTAGACGAAAATCCTGTATTAATGAATTACAGTTTCAGAAATAATTATAATATAAAGCTGTACCCATTATCAATTGAGCACTGTAATACGCTAATTTTCAATCATACAATTATTTCTAATTTATATGCTAATAACATCAGCTAATTATCTTTGAATATAAATAAGCTGTGCATTTTTTGCTTCAAAAGTTTTTGTGATAATATAATTTTCAAAAATTTTCCATTTAACTTTGTTGCTGTCTCATTCATTACAATTTTAGCAAGATGAGCAACTGATAAAAATGAAAACTTTTGTTTTTGATTTTTCATTAATCACTTTTTATGCATAAATGCGAAAGCTTTTGCAATTGTTAAATTTTACGATTGAAAGTGAAAAGTTTTAACAAATAAATTGTTTCCTTTTTCGGAGCAATAATAATCAAATATATACTATATATATACAATCACGAATTGATAATGTATACATTACGAATTGATAGTTAAAAAAGGCACTCAGCAATTTCTAAAGAATGAATGATTTGATTTTTAATTGCAAACTATAATTTTCACATTTTTAATACTTTATTTTTATTTTGAGCGAAAATATACGAATTTAGTGCATGTAATAAACGCTTGAAATAAGAGTAATAAGTTAAACTGATTAGTTATCAAGCATTTGCAATTTCTTACAGTACTGTTTTGAAAGTACTAATGAGTATTAAGCAAATTATACAAGCAAAAAATTGCTTGAAAATCCTTTTCATTTTTTATTTTTGCACCACTGCAGCAGCCAGCTTTGCTAACTTTTATAACGATTATTCATTATAGATTAGCATATTTTGCTTTCAAACATTTCGATCATTTACTGTAACAAAAATAAATTTTCCGTATTTGATTTAATCAAAAGCATTCATAATTTCTTGAATCACTTCGAAGCAAAAATTGTTAGCTTTTAGATACTAAACTTTACTTTTTAAATAAAATTAATTACATATTTTCTGCTTTTTTGCCATTTTCGTTTATTTTTATTCTAATGATAGTTTTGAATTAATAGGAAATAAAATAGCAAATATGGACAAAAAATTAAATTTCTTATCACGAATAAGCAGTCGTTTTTTAAAATATTATTTCAACTGTTCTTTCTTCGATTATTTTGATGCAAATAGTCTTTTACAATGACTAAATAATTTACTTACTAATAATAAATTGAAACCAAATTGGTACATTTCTGATAATATTTTATTAGTAAGCTATTGAGATCATTTTTCAATATTTTTGTTTTCAAATATATGCGACAAATTATCATCACTTACATTTCATATCTATGACAAATATTTATTAATAATTTATGACAACGCAAAAGCTACTCACTTATATCATTTCCAGCAGACGTTTCAAAATAAAATATTACTTTTAAAATAAGTAATGAATAATAATTCATTATTTAAATTAACAATTTATTATTTAAATTAACAATTCATTATTTTTTGCAGTAAATTTTATTTGTATACAATTTTTGCAAAAATTTCAATTTTGTGAACAAAAAAATAGATATGTTTGTTCTGTGTAATGCAATATTTGCTTACCTTTCAAGTACTTTGGGCAAGAAATTATTTGCTACTAAAAAAACGAATTTGTCCGTGAAATGAATATTTAATTTATTGTCTTGCTTTAGAGCCAAAATATAAATAAATACATTTTCAATTGTGTAATATTGATATTTCAGCTTTTGATTGCGTTCCTGCTGCAGAAGGACGAATTAGATCTGCAATTGCCGACTGCAAAGAACCGGTTTGAACTTTAACCCTTTAATTAATTTCCTTTTTTTGATAAACTTTAAAAATGAGGCTTTTTTTTCAGAAAGATAGAATATATAATAAAATAATTTCTAATAAAACAACAAATTGATATGAGAGTATGAGTATTATATGTGCGAAATTTACTTAAGTAGCATAAACTTTAAAAAATATTCCGTTATGTCTTATTGATAAGTAATGCACTTCATATATAAACCACCAGTTTACATTCTTGTAAATTTGGGTGTAATATTTAAGGCAAGAAAAAAACAGCTTAATCTTAACCTTTGTAAACTTTCCGACAAATAAATCACTAAAATATTATTTTTAAAATTCAAAGATGAAGTGATTGATCAAAGAAGCTATTCAATCAACATTGATAATACAGCTTGGTATTAAATTTAATTCTGTAAATACAAATTTTGATTAGCCTGAACAATATATTGCTGTTACATTGCCAAAGTCTTCATACAATAATAATGAGTATAAATGAATTAATTATTTGCAAAAATAAAAATAAAATAAAAGCAAATAGCAAAACAGTCATAATTTTCAATAATATCGTAATAAAAATACTATACAATGCAGTAATTGCGAACATATCAAATAATACTGACCATAATAATGTACTTTATGTTAAAATTTTGCATAAAACTATCAAATTTGTAATAATTTTAACAAATTAATTAGATTTTATAAATATAGCATAAATAGTAATATTAGGAAAAGCAAAATTGATCAAGCTGTAATAAAATTTTGATATTCTATAAATGTGAAAATGATATAATCAATTTTATGAGTAATTAATTTTGAAAATCACAATTACTTTTGATAAATAAACAAAGCACATTATTTTAATTTATTTGTTATAAAAACTAAATTAAGCAAATTGGGTAAGTGATAGAAATGTAATATCAACAGTGCAAGAAAAAATGAAACAAAATCACAAAAGAGAGTAATTTGGTGTGCATATTTTCAATTTAAAACAATATTTTATGAATTGTATTATGCTTTCAAATGATAATTTATAAATGAATGTGTGAAGTTTTTGATAAGATCAAATCATTTGGACACCTGTCCGTTTTCAGCTTACTTTCATCTTTCTTCCCCTCAAATAGCCCAAAACTATCCTCATCACACTAATTTTATGATTACTTTCATCAACGATTATGCCAAAAGTCAGTCATAATTTTACTTGTGTAAACATTATTGAGTTTTGCTTTATATGCGCTATTCACTTCAAAATTTTTGCACATTGTAGCTTTAATATTTTGTCATTAATTAATTTTTTAATTCATTACTTATTTTGTTTCTCTTTTAGCAGTTATAATGTTTTGAGAATCAATTATCCACTAATAAAGCGTATAATTTAATAAGAAATTTTATTGCAATATGTATGTATACTGGTTAAATAAAAATTGTGCAGTGCTTGATAAGTTTTAAAGATTAGACTCTTTTATTAAATTATATTTAGTGTAAAAATTCCAAATTACAATGAAAATTTCAGTTGAAAAATCTTTGCAAAAAAACTAATAGCATCAATTTTTTAGTTGATGCTATTAGTCTTGTGTGTAAAATTTAAAACTTTTGATTTTCGCTCCAAAAAATACTCATACTTATTTCTTGGATTAATTATTATAACTACATTAAAATAATCATTCTTGTACAATTTTTAAAGAAGAAATTTTAGTCTAAGCAAGTGAAGTTTTGGTAGTTGGGAATGAATAAAAAATATATTTTACAGATATTTTTAAACTATTATCGATTAAATCAAAAGTTTTGTACAAACTTTAATAATATTTTAATGTTAAACTAAACATATTTTGTCTTATAAGAAAGTATTTTTCTACTGTTTTACAGTTTTTGTATTTCTTTACTTAAAAGACTTTTTGATATTTTAAATTAATTTTTATCCAAATTTTAAAAGTCATTTGATAGCAGACAACATAAGTCAAAACTATACTTCTCACTGACCACTTTTTGTCATCAAATACAAGCTTGCAAATATTTAATTATTTACTGCAGTCTTTTTTCATCAATATTTTTATTCCTGACTCAATGATTATTAATACTTATTTTTCAATGCTTACTTGTTTAAAAAACTTTCAATTTTATTGTGTGTGTGACAAATAAATAAGCATTAATTTAGCAAGATAGTATCGTTATCATTTTACTTTCTATTAGATCGATCTAATATTTTGAAAAAAGTAATGCATTAGATTGTAGTAAATTTAAGAGAGTAAATCAAATTTTTGTTGTAGTACTAACTATTAATTGAAAAATACAACAAATGCTAGCGAAATTTACAATTTTTAAAATGTTCAAATGATAATAAATCGACGGAAGTTCTGCTATTTTTCTTTAACTTAAAATTTTTGCATTGCTGTGTTACTCTTGTGGATTACAGCTTTTAATTAAAGCTGCAAAGGAAAGTTTAAAGAGCGAAGAATTTTTCACTTGCGAAGAAAACCTTTACATCGTTTAATTTTTAAATTATTCTCATGCATTTTACCAATAATTTTTCATTTTTTATAATTCATACGTTCTTTAGCTCTTTATCATTATTTATAACTTTAATAAATTTTTTCATAATATCAAGTTTTTTTTATCAATAATAAATTGAAATTATCTGTAGAAATATATTTTTTATTCCTAACTACCAACACTTTACTTGCTTAGACTCAAATTCTTTCTTTCTTTTCAGGTTTTTTTTTTTTAAATATTATTGAGATTAACAAAAAATATAATGAAAGAAAATCTATTACTATCGAAAAATTGTTGGGTGAAGTATTTCTTGTTTGATTTAA
Source organism: Thelazia callipaeda (assembly GCA_900618365.1). Lineage (NCBI taxonomy): Eukaryota > Metazoa > Nematoda > Chromadorea > Rhabditida > Thelaziidae > Thelazia > Thelazia callipaeda. The sequence goes on from UYYF01004597.1 coordinate 47,301, forward strand.
TTGTTGATTACATTGTTTTTTTAATACATGAAATATTATCTATTTCATTTATGATTTTTTTCAGATACCCAATTTAATATTTTCTTTTTATTAATTTTGAAACATTTTCTACAAATTTTTGATCTGACAACTTTTTTTGCGATTCAATTTTTTAACAATAAGTAAATGTTAGAAAATTATGATAAAGCTGATTGAATTTGACGTTAAATGTCGATTACATACTTAATACTTCTTTATTGCTTCTTTTTTATGTAATAACAAAAGTCTGTAAAATTTTTCTACAATTTGCTATCAGTTATTTAATCACATGAAAAAAGCAAATTTTAAATATTTCTTTGCAATTCATTTATTTTAATATTTTTTCTAAATACGATTTTAAAATTAGATTAAGATTAGCTTTTAAGCTAAATTATCTAGCAAAGTAGAACATATCCTGCAAGTTGTTCTCAACATATTTTGCTTACAATTTCAATTAATAAAAAATAGCGAGTGTGTGAATTTTTACAGTCTTTAAACATTTTATGTTTAATTTTAAAAAAGCAATTTTTCTATTCTAAACATTTGAAATTGTAACTTACAAGTCAACTAATTTTTTCAATAAATTTCAGGCTGAAATTGTTGCTGGCTGTTTACAGTTTGTTACTTCACTGAATATTGATATATCGAAAGTTTCTGTAAATGGTAAGTACTAATTAGTATTACTTTGAATAGTTTGAAAACGTTTGTGCTTTAAATTTTGCTTTCAGTACTCTTTAGATTTAAAATATACCCACTTCAAATTCTTCTCAAAAATTATTTTTTAAACTCCTGAAATAATAATTTTATTTAATTTTATATCTTGTACATGTGATACCATCGTGACTGTACAGTTTTAGCATTATGAATAATCATGTAATGTAAATAACAAGACTTAACACCACTAAAGGGAAGGGATCGAATAAATACAAAATTTTAACAACATTGGAAGGATAAACAAAACATTAAATTTCTGTGCAAATAAAACATAAAATTTTTAATATTTATGAAATAAAATGAATTGATTATTTGTGTTATTTAAAAATTTTTGCATATTATTAAAAGTATAAGTAAATTATATTGAAAAGTCTGTTTCATTTGTATAAAATCAGCAATCTTTTTTTTTTAATTTTTTTATTTACAAGAAAATAATTACTAAATTATTACTTTTTTAAATATATGATTATAAAAACAAAATTCGTAAAATATTTAATAATAAAAAAATTTATCATTTCTTGCAATTATTATTTATTGTAAAAAAGTGTCAAGTCAAATTCTATTGCTATTTTTGTAATCAAAAAAAAGGTCAAATTTTTTGCTTTAATGCATAAAAGTATAATAGCATATTAATTGTAAAAATAAGGAAGACATTTTGTAACAGTGAAGTAAAATGAGTTAAAGAAAGACAAAGGGTGAAGAGTGCCAATCTTTGTCATTTTTGGAACTGAGCACCTCAAGAAGATGAAGATTTGTTACTGTCTTCAATGTCATCTTACAATGCCATCATTTCTTTGCATTTGTAATTAACTTTACTTTTTTACAATCATTTTTGAATAAAACTTCAAGTGTTTATCTTAGCTTATTACTTTATTTACTCACAAGTTTTTCTTTTTTTTTTTAATTTTATACTAAATAATTTATTCTTATGCATAACACGTGTTAACTTTAACTGAAACTATCTTATATTCACAATGAATAGTCTATAATTACTCAGATAAGTTTCTAACACTTGACTCTAAGTTGAGGCATAAATTGTTGTTTTGAGCATAAGTATAATAAATACTGAAATTGATTGTTGCTACTTATTTAATAATTATTCAATTAAAATTTAAAAATGATTTAAATTGATGAATTTTTGTTAAAACGATGAATTGAAAATGCTGCAAGTGATATAATCTCTTTGTTTAACAGTGAAGCTACAACTTTACCCAAGTTTTGAGAATGAGAAACACTAAGTGTGTAGTATTCTATACTTTGTTAATTCATTGATTTACTCCTAAAAAATTTGTCTTCATTGATTTAGTTTAAATTTTTAAAAAGTGCTCAAATAATTTGTGATTGCTTCAAATTGAATTTACCGAAATTTAAATTCGTAAAAGGAAAAGTCAGAAGATTTTCGTTTTCTCAGCAGGATCACAAAATAAGCTATTAATTAAAGAAATGATGGAAAATTTTTGTAAGTACAAAGTTGATATTTTTTTAATATTTTAATACAATTATTTGTTGGTTATGCAACTCTCCTGCTCAATTTTTGAATTTATTTTCTAACGTTCAAATATTTTGGTTGATATTACAATGTTTCTATGTTCAAAAGTGTAATAGGTGAGTAGACGGCCTGAAATTTGCTTATTCTGTTTAGTTTTATAAGAAAAAAAATTTCAAGAAATTATTTAAAACCTTTTTATCACTTACAGTTCTTATTAAGTGATGTAATGAACACACTGAAAGCAGTTTTCAACTAACAAAGTAAAAATTTACATTTTTAAATTCACTTTCTTGACCTTTTGCTTCTGCTCCAAGATTAATTAAAAAAACAGGAAATGACATACAGAAATTTGATTGAAATGATTGAAATGAAAAAATATGAGAATTAATATATACGTGAAGCGTTTTGTTCGCACTACATTTTCTTCCTCTGGGAAATACTAGTCTCTAAGGATTTCCTCTTAAGATCAACATTTTGCAAGCTAATGTCATGTGTTTTGTTTTCGGTTCATTTCACTTCATGACCTTCGCATTTTTATCACTCGCAAATCGTGGTGATCTGCACTGACCTCCAAGCACATAAAAAATGTCAATATTCACAAATTGATTGACAATAAGGAAAAAGTCAAAATCCTCAAATATATTTGCATAAAATTGTTTACGTCTTTCATTACTAATTTATTTCTTACAATATTGGATTAATGTAATCTATTTCATAAGGAACTCTTTGATCAGTCTACTCATTTTAATATATCATTTTTCTATTCAAAATCACTTATCTTATTGTGTTGATCATACAAATTTTGCTTCAACATGTAATTTGATGATAATTATTACATTTGAATTGAAGTAATAAGCACAAAATCTTGAAAAATAAGCAGTGAAATTCTATTCAATTTCAAGTAAAGTAATTATAAAAATAATTCATTATTTGCAGTACTCCTCTAATGCTACCAATTTCAAATGCAGTTTATTTTTCTTACTTTTTGTAATCACATTTAACTAGCTGAAAAAACTTTAAAAGTTTATGCAATAAATTTTTTTCAATCTCTGTAAATTGACTTTTTCTGAAATGTAATTATTTACTTATTTTAAATGTAATTTAAGCGTTTGTTTAACAAAGAATTTAGCAAAATTCTTTAGCAAATTTTCTTATATCTTTTCAAAAAATTTAAAAATTGAACAGAGTTTTCAGTTATCTTAAACAAAAATGCTAAGCATTTAATTAAAATCGTAATCTTTTGAGCACAGAGAATCTATCAGTTGCTTATCAATTTCCATAGCTTATCATAGCTAATTGTTGCAAAAAATTAATTCTTATGGTAGCAATCATTTTTTTTTAATCGCAAATATTACTACCGAATTTTTTCTTGTGCAGAGTTTGCTTTCAAGTTGTATGCAATTTGATAATAACGGACACTATTCAATTTTTGAAAAAGAGTTTGCTTTTGAAGTAACAGTCAAAATCACAACTCAAAAAAAGAAAAAAAAATGCTTCTATCAATGAAAAGATGAAAAATTGACTCAAACGAATGCCAAAATACTATCAATATTTTTGAACAAAATTCAAAAATATTGATTGTATTTTGGCAAAAAATGAAATGAGAAAAAGTTATTTTGTCTATTTTATAATTGCATTACGTGATTACTACAATGAAGCTAAAAATAGTAATGTAACACGCAAATTCCTTATATTGTATTTTTCTTCCCTAAACTTTTTAGTGCATTCATAAAAATTGCTCAAAATTATATCTAAAATGCAAATCTTTGACAAAAATAATAAATTAAAAATTGATATACCTTTTGATTTCGAATGAAAAATACAAAAAATATGTTGCTCTTCTAGTTTTTTGCAGTTGTAATTAGTTGTGATATAATGCTATAAATGGTGAAGATTTTATATGATTCATTGCTAATATTTTTTTAGCAAAGGCAGAACTGTCATTTTTAGCAAAAGATTACAGGATAGATAAATCGAGCCAATTCTATCAACAAAATTTTTTTTTTTAATGGTTTAAAAATTTTTTTTATAACTTTTGCATCCAAATTATTTAAAAATACAAAAAATAGTATAGAAGCTTACATTTTGAACATAATATCATTCTATAATTTTCAAACTGAATTCTAATTAATGGGAAAATTATAGTATGCAGTTTTTTTTCTAAATGCTTTTGAAAAAGTGTAATATTTTGTGTGATAAATTAAATCCTGTACAAAAAAATTAGTTCAAATCACTTTATTGTTTGATTGAATGTTAAAAAATTTCTAAGGTTTTTAGGTTCTTTTCGGCTTTCAGCAGATGAAAAATAAACCATATTATTTGCATAATTATAACAAAGATAGTTTACATATATATACCATAATATTGTAGCACTGGTTTGTAGAAAAGATGATTTTTCAACAATTAGCATGGAATGCTAATGAAGTTGGAGTCATTTAATTGCACAATTTGAGTCAAAAAATATAAAAAGTTTTCTTTTCTAGAAACATTACTATTTTTTTCTATATATATATATATATATATATATATATATATATA
>UYYF01004598.1:0-28325 GCA_900618365.1 Thelazia callipaeda
GCAAATAAAACACTTTCAAAAATTTTAAGAATGAAAATAACTGAAAATAAAACAACAAAAAATTTATTGTTGTGTAAAATACTTGTAGTTTCTGCAAGTAAAAACAAAGCAAAAAACGTTAAAAATTTTACAACTACTCAAGCAAAAGAGTAGATAAATACTTTTCGTAATGTTTTATTGTCTTGACAAATAAAAGTTAACTTTTTTAAATACGTTTTGTTGCTATTTTGCTAAATTATAAAAATTTTTTTCAAAAAAAAAGCGAGCGAAAAGTTTTTTTTACAAACAAAAAAAGAACGAAATAAAAAGTTAGTAAAAATTAAACTGATAATTTGAGACAAAATTTAGATCATGCTAATACTAAGATTAGTAATTTGAAAAAACATTGGTTTGGCTTATTTATTAATCCTTTTTTACTTTTCATCAAAATAACAATGAAAAGTGCACAAATTTCTTACGCTACAATCATTGAAATTGAGAGTAAATAGACAGCTTGAGCGTAGTACGTAGTTCTCACTTCTTAATTACGTATTCTTTAAGGGGAAACAAATGAAAATAACACAAATATAGTTAACCGGTTTTTAGGCCAGTTTGTTAAGTCTAGCACTCATTCAGCTACTGACTGACTGATTGACTAACTCACAGACTCACTGATTAATTAATTAACTGACTAATTAACTAGCTTACTAACTAAGTAACGAACTAACTAGTTCATCAGTAATTAATGAAGGAACGAACAATTTTATTAATTTCTCTTACCTGATTTTGCGTCATTTTTTGCGCAGTTGTTCTTAATTTCATTTTCACTTTGTGTCATTTCCTTCTTTTTATTTATGACATTATTATCACTGATGATATTGCTTTTACTGCTACTACTAGCATTATCTTTGCTGTTTTCATTAAAAATTATAATTAACTTTATTACTCATAAAAATTTTTAAGTTTTACCTTTATTGCTTTTAGTAATAATTCGCTATCATAATTTTTGTATTCAACATTAACATTGTTTTCATCGTTATTCTGGTTGTACTCTTACTATTATGGCCAAATTATCGCATTAGCTCAACCTCTGAAATAATAGACAAATAATTTTAATAAAAATTGATTTGCGAAAACGTCGTCAAAAATTAATTATTAAAACTATTACCACTATCACTGCAGCACAGCTATTATTATTATTATTATTGGTTGTAACTACTTTCATAATTATTGTTTTTAAGTCATTTTTTAAATATATTAATTGATTTTTTGATTGCTAATTAAGTTTTTAATTTATTATCATTTTTACTGTAATTATTATCATTTTTTTGTGTTCTTCTGGGAAAATAAAAATTTGATATTCAATATATTTTCATCTATAATTTAATAAGTTCTCAATTTTATTGTCAAATGATCACTTTTTACTGCCGTACATCTCAACAATTGTAGTTAATTTTGTTTTTGTTCTTCACGTTACTTTCTACAATAATATCGTAATTACGTGTTTAACAACTGTTTTTTTCTGCCTATTGATTTATAATTAATTGATTAATTAATTAACGATTAAGAATGGTACGAATCGGATGGTTCGATGCCTTTCGTGAAAACGGTGATCCAACGTGGTTTGGCGAGAATCGAACACCTGTGGTATTTGACTTGCAAATATTTGCATTACTGTCAGTCTTCGTTACACCTTTGCTAGCATTTTTTATTATTTTGCCCGGCGTAAGGCATTACCGAATCGCTTCCACAATTACTATTGTATTAACTATTACTGTTGGAGCCATTATTTTAAGTAAGCTTTTTTACTTTGTATTTTCAATTTATATTTTAATAATTTTTAAATTTCTTAGCAGTAAAGTAAGTTTCTATTACTAACTATGCTCTCACTGCAATGATGACAGAAAAGAATGCCTTATTTATTACTGTGATTCTGAAATGAAAAATCTTTTCTAATAATTATCACTTTTGTAACTTATAGGCAAATATTTGTTTTTAGAAAATGAAAATAAAATTAAAAATTATTCTCTTTAATATGCGTAATTTTTTATAATTTCTACTCTATTCAAAACTGTAATGAAAAAGATTATTAAACCGACTGTTTAGTTATAGAATACTGATTACTTCATTGTTAAGCTCTTAAAATCAGATTACTTTTGAAACTTGGCAAGTTAAAGTCTTTATTGAATTTGAAAAATTCACAGATCAAATTTATTATGATAATATGGCGTGCTGAAAAGATTCATTCACTTTTTGCTACCTTTCCCTTTTTTTGTTAACATAAAATCTCAGCAAATTATTGATAAGGTAAAATGATTGTTGTTAAAGAATCAAGTATCTTCCATTTCAGATAAGCAGATCATATGTGATAAAATTTTGTTTTAAAACACATGAAAATTTGATATCTCATACCTCACAAAAATAAATCCAACTCTGTCATTTCAAGTAATTAATTGATTGTTGAAAAGATCCATGTGCAAAAGTTTGCTGCGAATAATTAAATTAGAATAAATACAAAATGCACGTTAGATAATTTTACTTGAAAAAACAAATTAAATTATTTACTCCTAAAAGAAAATACAGAAGTGATTTAATTTCATTCCTATATCCTGGATTTCAGTAAATAGATACAAAAATTTAAGGAAGTAGATCTTATTGGCAATTTAAAATATGTGCTTGTATAAAATCTTTAAAATTCACTTTTATCTATCATTGTGTTCATATGCACATCAAAATGATTTTTCTAAATTTTAAGTTCAACGATTACACTGTAAAAAGGTGAGAGTTAGTAATCATATAGGTGCTGAACTATGTGACCCGATTAGATTATACTTTGACCTACTTATTTGCCATTTTCACTTTGTATTAAAATTCAAATCATTTCATGCACTTCAAATTTTCTACAAGAAATAATATATTTATTTATTTTCAATACTTCCTGGAAATAAAGGAAGTGATTCAATGATTAATAATGAATAACTCATAAACTCTGAAAATCAAGTTATAGCACTTATTTCATTTTTACGACTAATCAATTTTTTGTAGTAAAATCTGTGAAAATTTAAAAAGATTTAAACTTTTCATTGCAAAAATTCAGTTCTTCGCTCAAATCAAAAAAAAAATGCAAAACAAAAAACAGTAATAACGAATGTTTATGTTAAAGTTTCCGTATCACATGCGTGCTTTATCACGTAATGGAAGAGAATATTCTAAAATAATATACGAAATACGAAAATACTAAAAATTGTAAGCTTTTTGTAAACGATTAGCAAGTCATATTCCATAGCAATTTTCTGATATTCAATGCAGTCCCATCATACTATATATTTATACTATTATGAGAGATTAATTGGCTGTATGGAAAACGTCACTGATATGCAATGTTATCAGTTATCAAACATTGTTTAGTGTAATTAAACCAACAACATTTTTACATTCTTTAGAAACTTATATGTATACATGAATTAATCATCATATTGGTGCTGAACTGTGTGACCTGATTAGATTTACTTATTTGCCATTTTCACTTTATATTAAAATCTCAGATCATTTCATACACTTCAAATTTTCTACAAGAAATAATTTATTTATTTTCTGTACTTCCTGAAAACAAATAACATTTGCAATTCACTTTTTAATCAACTAAATCAACTCATAAATTCAAATATTAAAAATAAGTATTGCGATTATTTATTCACATCGAATCACTAAAGTTTTTTTTTTTTGAATTTTCGTTCAAATTAAATTTAAGCAAGATAAAAAAATTGATCCATTTATTAATTGTCAGAAGATGATTGAAATGGATTGCAATGCATAAAAATTAATTTGAAACTAAAAAATAACAACAAATTACCAGTAAGTGAAAATAATTTAAAGTAAATACTTGTTATTATGAAAAAAAAATGGTTATCAGCGGATGACTATTGTTATCAACCTTTACACGTAAAAAATATTGTAATTTCTTGTAAATCTGAAAGTTTATTTGTTAATTCTAAAAAAGCACTTCCCGTAATTTCTTTGTTACAGCTATGAATTTTCTTAAGACAAACAGTCAAATAATTGCATTTAAAGAGTACTAAAAACTTGTTTTTGCCAAAGTTTTCTTTCATATCTGTTATTTTATAAAATTATATTATCAAAGTTTCACAGAGAAACAAAAATTAAAAACAGTATAAACTAAAATAAAAGATACGAATAAAAGATATCTAAAAAGTCTCAAGACAACAAATGTGATAAAGCTATTATTCAGTCGTAATTGCTGATAAAAAATTTTTGTAATATAATTTAATTTCGCATTTGCATTCTTAAATTGCACTAGAAATCTTAATTTCACGACATTCTGATATGTTATGATTAATTTACCAAAAATCTTGACCTCAACCTTAAAGATCTGAAGCTAATGCTTCTGCAATAGGCACAAAAAACGACTAACATATTAATGGATTTTGCAGTAAGTATTCATCACCCGACTTGGCATCAAGGAAGCGTTCGAATTTTTTCAGCTTACAAAGCATTTACTACTGATAAATTGGACGCGTTTTTGGGTGTTCGAATGGGTCTCAAACATGTTAACATTACACTTACAAGTGAAGTTTGGATTAAAAAATGTTTAAAAATTTATGTTTGCTAATATTTTAGTCTTAGCGAAACCGCGAGAAATTTTATTTTTATTGCATAAATTATCTCAGTTTTATCCTCCCACTAACAAATTTGTTTTATAGTTATTTTATATAGAGTGATATGTATTGAATTTTTTCTTGTTTATTAATTTATTAGAAAAATTTGCAAAAAAATAATTTCTCACATTAGAATTCAGATTTGCTTTTTTGTCATCACATGTAACCAACTAATTGTTGACCATTTATGGAATTTACTTGCTTTTTACTGTTATCATGTTTAATTGATTGATCAGGTTTAAAATTCATCAAGTTTTTTAAATTGGTGATTGAAGGTTTTTGGATTTTTTAATCGCGAAATTTTGTTTAATGTCAAGTTTTATTAGTTTTGACTTTGTGCAAATTCAATCGCTTATTTTTTCAAAACTCTTTGAAAGTGGGATTTTTGTGAGCATCGCTTTATTCTAATTCAAATGTTTTGCTTTAGGTGTGCCGTCATCCAATGTTGATTCTCAAAAATCATTGAACGGTTTAGAATACAACGAACGATTTGAATTTCTTAATGGTTTGCTGCTATTAAAATCTCTAGTAAAATTTGAATAAACTTACTTATCGCTACAAAACTGTTATAAAAGAAAGTCTACCTTCATTTTCCAACCGAATATTTTGGTTGAAATTTACTTGAAGGAATTACATCTGCATAATTAACTTTTTGTGAAGAACACGTCTAAATGATAAACGACCGCGCGCCACTTTGTTCCTCCTTTAAATTTGTCAGCTAAAAAAATTTTTAGATTAAATTCCATTATTTCTTTTCTTTTTTTTCATTAAAATTTATGGAAAAATTATTTTTTATTATTTTAAAATAGATTAATATATATTTGGCAATATTCATCAGAAAAAATGCAATAAAGCAAGTGAGGCAGATGATATATTATTCAAATTTGAATGTTATATATATTAGACATTCAAGATTCAAGATTATTTATAGATTTACCGCTTAAAAAGTTAGATTGAATTGAGAAAAAATGGGACATTATAAACTTCAGCTAAACGTTTATTCTAAAATTTTGTTTTATTCCAAACCATAAAATTCTTGACTTATTTGATTATAGCTTATTTATGCTTGATTTGTACAACTAGCACAAAGTTATAGGTAACAATTAGTTTATTACTAGGTATCTTTTTCTTATTTTTATGTGAATAAAAGCAAGTAGACGATCCAATGTTCATATATTTCATATAATTTGCATAATATTATAGTATTTTCAATGGAAATGGAATTGGAGAAAAGTCTAAAAAAAGGTTTGCCTTATCCAATTCTAAAAGTAATTGAGTATCTAAGTGTGGATCGAGCTGGATTTGTTTGGGGAAGGCAATATCGTCTTGCTGGACATTATACTATTTATTTGCTTTGGTAAGTTATTATACTCATAATTAGCTCATAAGAGCTTTCAAAGAATTGTAAAATTAAATCTATTACTTACAAAATGCTAAAATAAATTTCGCTTAAATTTAAGCTACTTTTCATCAAGACTGATGCCCAGCAATAATTATGACTTCAGAACAAGTGATATAGTTTGAACGAAGCTTTTAAAAAAATAAATTTTGCCCACATTTCACATTTCTGTGGTTAAGATGTGGTGAAAAGTTAATCCGAAAAATGTTTTTATGGAATTTTTAGCGAAAGTGTTTATAATTTGAGAATATAAAATTGACTTGAAGAATAATGCAAATTAATTTTCCTTCTTTGAAATTCAGAATTTATGGAAAAAGTAAGAATTAGTAGAGATGGTTGTTAGTGAACTGAAGTGAGTGTAAAATTTTTACATCTCTACGACTGGTACTTAGAGTAAACATTTTAGTTTTATGTTTCCTTATGAGCGCAAATTTAGTATTGTTTAAAATGTGAAAATTTTCAAAAAATTAGTTCCCTTTTAAGATTAAAAAATGTTCGTTGCATTTCTGCAACTCTGACTATCAAAAAAATAAAACAAAAATTAACTTTGACCCATAAAAAGATGATCATGTGAGGAAAAAACTTTTCACTTCTCTTATCATAGCCTCATTCAGGACAGCATTCGCAGTATGGATAGTTCAGGTGTTGATGCTGTGTTTGGTGCCACATTACTTTGCCAAAATGGTTACCATAGTTGGATTTCTGATACTGTGCGCGGATTTCATATACTTCACATTTGTGCCTAAAAACTTCCAAATCCGGTTCCCATCCTTCGATGGCTCAATCGCTACGCTTGAATTCCACCTCTCAACGTGCTTCTATATGACACTTGTTGCTGGTTGGTGTTTTGAATCTTCACTTTAATTTTTATCTTATCAACATCCTATTCAAAGCATTACTTTACTTGCTTCAGTGTCTTATAATTGTGGTAATGACATGATTAACTTTGAGCAAATGAGTTTTTTCTTCTGAATATGAGTAGTTTTACTCTCTCTGAATCTAAATCCCCTTTGAATGACTGATTTAAGTAGCTTACCTTTGCGAATCTATATGAGATAACAAGAGAGGATAATTTCAAGCGGTTTGCTCATTAAAGTTCGGATGCTTCGGTTCATTCTTTGTAAGCCAACCATTTTTGACGAAAGATTTTAACTTACTTATATATAAATGATTACTTCAACTCTCTTTTGATTAATATTACTTTACTTGCAATTTCAAAATCATCACGATTTTCTTCAAGTATGGGAAATGGAAAAAATAGTGTTGTTTACTAATTACAAAGAAGTTTTAGGCATTATTAGTGTAATATATGGAGGAATACTGATAGTTTTGCAAGCGAAATCATTATACACCCTAAAAACTTTCGTATCATCTCAAATCGATCAGCACTGTTGTAAAATAAGAGAAGAAACCACAAATATTGCGTTGACCTTCGACCTTCATGTCGATGGCAACTGAATTGAAAATGAATTTGGTTCCGAGCAAATATGAAGTAGAATTATATATTCATTACAGGAAGATATTAAGAATATCGTATCGGAAATAATTTTTACGACTTCGAAAAATATTTAAAGCGATAACTTCACATGTAGTAAGAAGTATGTATTCACTACTGCCGGGTTTAGCTTAATATTTCAAACTTACATCACGACAGCTTGCGTGTAGATTGTATATATTATTTCATATTTCCATCTCATTTCTGAAGTATCATTATAATTGTTGCCTTCATAACTTTCATCAAATTACCAAACAGTTGTTCATTCTTAATTCTTTATTGTTGCAACCACGGGTTCCAATGCAAATTCCGAAACTTTATTGATTTGATACGCGATCCATTTATGCATAATAATTCCCAATGTTGAACTTTGGAAAGTTTGAAATCAAAATATATACCAAATAATTACCATCAATTTACTATTGTAATGTCATTCTTGGCAGTGATGACAAGATCATTACTGTACACGCTGATGACTGATTTGAGTAGATTTCTTGAGACTTCATAATAAAATAAACTTAAACATATTTCTCAAATGCTAAATCCTTTTAAGCATATTTTCAAAATTGTGGATCTGTAAAAATAACAAATAGTCAAATTCGACATCAGATATTTACACCTACTACGAGTACACCAAAACTGCAATTTTAATAGTCAAATTCTAAACTCGAATATACGGGAAATTCTCATATCTCATTCAACTGTACATTAATTTGTGTTTTCGTGCTACTTTTTATCAATTCAAAATATGATAATAACCACATTGAATGGCTTGAAAAGTGATCATTGTGTATTTTTAATAAAAATTTCAAGTGATATTCAATTGCTATTATAACGATCTTCAAGGAGGAAAAGTCTGGTTGAATTTTATTCTCCAACAACCTTCATACTAATCAGTCACTGTTTACTTCAATACCAGAATTATTCAATGATTATTTTGAGATGTATTTTATTAGAATTTTTGGAAAATTAATAACTTGTTTTTATGTTAAAAGAAACACAATATTTGACATTTTGTCAAAAAATAAAAGAAAGCGATTCTCATCACAAAATTAATGGTGCAACTTATAAAATAAATTCCGGTTCTGTTTCTCATCGTCTGATTCTAATACTACAATTTAGTCAAAGTAAGACACAAAAATAACCAACTACAACCTTACGAGAAAATAGGTAGGAAATATTCGTATAACCATTCTAATCCATTTCCAACTTCAGTTTAAAAATACCATTTCTTCAAGACATCATCAGTCATGTAATTTGAACTTGAAAAAAGTGAAACTTACAAATAACGGCAAAACTGTCAGTTTATTTTTATTTTTCAACTCTCTACTTCAGTTTCATGTATTAATTCAAGTTAAATTGTAAATAACATAATTGAAAATATGTTCTTCGAGAGAAAAAGCAAACTTTTATTACTACGCATAACATAGCGATACAAATTTACTAGTAAGCCTTTCTTATTTTTCCTATGCAAATATCGAGAAAACGATATGACTGAATTATAATAACTTAAGTTCTACTGTTCACACCGCTGTTATTTTTTATGTTTTTCGGTCGGTCAGCCTGGTCGTTCTTTTCTCGGCGACCAACCTAGAAGCAGGTTGTCAGAAGATCTTATTCAAAACAGATTAAGCGAGGAAAACTTCAGATAAGTTTTATCAGAAGTTAGTTGCTTGCGATAAATTTAATAACAAACTTTCTGTCCATAGGGTACAAAAACAAGCAATAAATTCATCCACAAAGTTGCAAAAGCAATTAATTAATGCGGAATTATAAATTCACATCATTTCACATGACTGATTTATTGGGTAATACAGATAGTTTAAGAAAAGTGTGGAAATATAGTAAGTCTATTTTGTAAATTATACTTCAACAATGCTACAAAAAATTGCATAATTTATAACGCTGAACTGTATAATACAAAAGTTCTCAAGCATTTCAATTCCATCCTGCTTATTACTAAAAGACTGACAAAAACTGGACACCACATTTTTAAGTGAAGTTTGCTCACCACAAATATGTTATTCAAATTTTTGAAGCAACAAATCTATTCTCAAATCTCCATCAACCAACGTTGTTTATGTTTGAAGTCTTCGCAACTTACTGCTGCTGGTTACAGCTTTCATTATGTGCCATTGCACTTCTTATCACCATTAACGTTAGCTAATCTTTTATACTTTCTATCACTAGTAATCTTATTCTCGATTGAAAATGATCGATAATTCCTAAAATACATCCATTTCGTTTCCCAAATATGCTTAAGAAAAGACTCCAATGTTAACGGAAGGCTAATTTTGAGCCTCAAATATTAAACAGATCTCAAATTTTTCTCCGAATTTCAGACTGCTTCGATAATTACCTGTAATTTCAAACCTGAACCAGGGTTTGATTACCACACGAAAAAGATTAGACGAGTTGGAAAATCAGCCGACACCATTACACCAACACCAGCGAAACACTGAACAATGTTATCACAAGATTGCATACTTTCATTTATCAATTTGTCAGGTGCTGATTTGATTCATCGTAAACGAGTAATTTCTGAGAAATCCAAGATCTGAGAAGAAATTAACTTTTTCAAAAATAAAGATGACTGAACACAAAGTTATGAGCAACAAATTCTCTCATATCTTGAAAAAGAACACCAAATATTTTGGACGTTCCTTTTTCGATTCAAAGATAAGGAGTGATTACAGGATGATTTCAAAAACACTAAAGTCGACATAAATTATCGGATCACTGCATGCTACACTCAGGTAGAAGTAACCCTTGACACCAGATGCTCGACAGAAACTAGGATTATATGATAATAGACTGTACTTTGGCTAATTGCAAATGATAATAAACTTATGCTTCAATTAATTACTTCACTGTCTGCATTAAGCATCCAGAAGATTGCTGATTTCCATTATAAACTGACAAAAAGCACTCCATTTTGGAATCTATAAAACTAATGACAGTTCGATTTTGATTTCCACATTTCTGCTTATGTACAAGAAAACCAGCAGTGTACTTGCGCCATTCAAATAAGAATCCAAAATAATTTAGTCTCAAGTTACTTTCAATTTCATTCACGTTGTGCCAAACGCATCATCAGTGGAGTTAAACAAGATGAAACTTTTGTCTTTCTCATTCCAACTTGCAAGACTGTCAGCCACTCAGCAGTATTCCATGAACTATAAAGAAATCTAGCTGTCAATACTTTTAACTACAGGGAAAGCATAATTTGCACAAATTTCACTGTTCTGAGAAAAATTAAAGTACTATTCAGATTACTGAATGATAAATAAATTTCCAGAGTAATTAATATATATCACCCACAAACGAGAACCATGTAACGTAGTTGAAACTTCTTGGATGATAATGAAAAGTAACCCAGACAAATGATATGAATCTGTTTTAATGAGAAAATTACTTATCCTCTAGCTCTCAAGGTTAAGGCACCATTTCTGGGATTTCGAAAATAGTTCTGATGACAGTAGACTAAAAAATGTGGGGCATAAATAGAAAGATATGGTATATAATAATGTTACATCTTTTCAGCTAAACTTAAGCAACTTCTATCATTATGTTTTTCCAGCCATGATAGAATGCTCACCATATTAACAAAGCATATTTTCATCACATGTAAACAACACTAAAATAATTTTTCTCGAAAATTTTATACCTCTTGATAAGTACAATCTAAAACCAGCAAAACTTGGATACATCTTAATACCATGAAAGCAACCTTACAAAACAATCAAAAGCAGCGAGTAAAACATAAACATTAAATGGCGGGAAATTTTGCTTTTCATACACATTTAAATTGAGATAATAAGAGGGAAAAACAAGAAAATGTTTCTTAAATTAGAGCTGAAATAATCTGAAAGTGCTTCATTTAGAACAACACTGAGATAAGGGAGTTCAAAAGTGGATAAAAAGTTCCATAGAAGTGGCACATATGATAAAGTAATGGTTGAGAGAACAATTTGCTCGTTGTACTTTTTTTTCCACTGCAAATAGCTTTTTAAAAAACTTGCATCGCAACCGAAACAAACCTATCAGTCTGAAGCAGAAAAATAGAAAAGATGCAAGAATTACCGATTATTTCAATTGTTAAATTCCAGTTGAACATTTCTACTATATAAAGTTAATCATTTTATTCAGCATGAATAATACAAGAAATTTTCTGAAGTTTTTTGGCTCTCGATAACATAACCTTCTGCAGTTATATTTGTAAATTTTTAATCAATCAAATAATACATTATTTACTCAAGAAAACTAAACTTCTGCTCTTGAAGCTTTAGAATTTTTCAATTAAACTGATATACTGTGATCATCAAGCAAAATTCAAATCTGCAAATCACAAACTTTTTTTATTTAAAGGGCGAAGTAGGATCATTATGGCTAGATGTGCCTGATGACGATTTAGCGATTCCAGATATCTGATCAATACTAGTAGACGCCGCAATTTTAGCCTGCAATATATGACTAATACCTTTGGATTTCTTAAGAGCGCAAATGACATCTACTCGTGAAAAAAACCCGACTACTTTTTACCATGAAATAACAGGCGGAATGATGCTGATAGCCAAAAATATAAAAGAAAGGTCCCTGATATTTTCTTAATACATTTTTTTTCAAAGTTTCTTAAGAATCACTTGAGATTTTTAATGTCACTAACATATGAAACACGAGCTTTTGATAACTTGTAGAGTTATCATTCAAGAAATAAATCATTTCAAATCGCTTTGGATACAATTAATTAACCAATCGAAACTTTTATCATGAAAGCGATTTCAAACCATAAAAGCAAACTTACAAATTATCAGCAAAAGGAATCATAAATTACTTCATAAATATTGAGGCAGATCTGTATTATTAGCATATACAGATCTGCCTTAAGTTACATCCTTAATCAATATGACTATTACAGAAGAGAATATTGCAATTTAAAAAATTTCTTACGCTGGTATAAGCCGTTCCCAATTTAGATTCAAATGATTTGAAGAGCGATGAATTACGCATATCATTCCATTTGTTTTTGACGGTATCTGCAGTACCAGCTACCACTTCCGATGTTTTCTGGTACCTTTATAAGTAATATAGACTGAACAATGAGACGATGAAAATACTTTCAACATTCATGATCTTTACTAACATTTGTCAAGTTTCTTGAAGCAGAAATCTAACCAAACAAAGCCTATTATACTTTCAGTTAAAAAAAACATATCAACAACTTACAGAGTTTGAAAACGCAACTATTACATTTTATATGGCCATTTTATAATTACCAAAAACAACTTAACTTTCGAGCAATATAAGTAATCAAAATAAGATTTCCCATGTTAAGAATTCGTTATGAAATGAAGAGTTTTATAGTCTCTCTTTATACAGAAAGAAAATCATGCTTAAAAACGCTTACGCTTGAGATTCCTTCACATGCATCAGTGACTGATTGATGTCAGCAGTGAGTTCTGTTAATGGCGAAATACCCAATTTTCGTTTCAAATCAGCCGCATGTTTCTGACGTGCAACCAGTACTTGACGTAGAGTATTGATCTCTTCGTCTGTCTAAATAAAAATTATGTAATATACCCTAAGAAAAATATATATTACAGCCAAAAATTGTTTTAAATATTTATGGAATTATTATATCTAAAAGTCTTTGAAATAAGCACAGTTCTTATCGTATCAGGCCTGATATTTATAGCAAACCCCAATGAGAGCACTCAATAATTAATAAAGTCTTGCCAGTCGAGACAATGAAGAAACAAACACTATGAATACTAAAAAATTTCAAGAATAATATAAACATGTAGAATATCATTGAAACAGTTATTAGCCAGTGCATGCAACAGCAAGCAAAGCAAAATATTTAGTAGGCCGCCTATTTTTTTTCAATATCTGAAATATTTACAGACAAAAACTATAGAACCGAAATTGTTGAACTAGATTAGATGTTATAAATTGCACCATAATTCATATTATTTCAACCAATCAAAAACTTCGTCTTCTGTTATAACAAATAAAACAAAAAAAAGTTTACTTTTTTCAGTTCCTCTCTGATTAACTCCTTCTCAGCTTCACTGAGTCCGTTTAAAGTATCACTAACAAAATGACCATCAACAGCTGAAATGAAGATCAGCCAGCACTACAAAAACGTGAGAAAATATTTTTTCAATGAAAATAACCAAATAATTTTGGTACAATAGATGTTTTAGAGCACAGCATGACAAAATTTCTGAAATCTTTACACATGCTAGACTTATATATGCTTGATTATCAAAGACATTACTATGGTAATATGACTGCACAAATACTTTAATTTAAAGCTACTTGATACATAAAGAAATACCACTAAGTTTAAAACTGAAAACTTTTCTATAGATGAAATAAAAACGCTGACTACACACAAAAAAGTTTGTAAGTAATTTTTGAACTGAAACATCTGGACATCAAGACAGACAAAAACGATTTTGAAAGAGTTCACAGAAATTGTTTTCCTTGGTTTTAAATTTTAAAAAGTTACCAATTTATCAAATAGTGTTGCTGACTAAATGCAAATAAAGTTTGGAAAACAACGAAAACATTTTGCACATCGAAAAAGTCACCATTTTCTAATGTCAAATAGAAACTAATACCCTGTTGAATCTAAACCAACATGCAAATGAACTTTTCTCCTCTTTTTTAGACCTAATGAAATTCTGAGAACCACATGGATTTGTAATAGTTTTAAGCTAGGTACTGCAGCCTTAATATTTATTCTGCAATTAAGTTTATTTTGAAACATCATCGTCAAAAAACACTGAATCAAACATCATCGTCTACTGAGACATTGAAATTGCATCAACAATAAAAAGGATAAATAACATTTTTTTAAATAAGCACATGATTTAAAAAAATGCAATCTTCAAAGTAGTAAGTCTTTCTTTATCAATAGGCGACATCATTTGTCGAAAAAACACTAATCAGTTTTTATTGAAATCAGAAGTCCATATTTTTAACGCCTGGCACGACAAAATGTTCTTTTAGTCATCTTCATAGTTTCAAGGATTAGATGATTAAGACAAGTTCCAAGATTGTATTTTTTGAATTTTGAATTCAGTATATTAACTTTATATAATTTGAATTTTCTTGGCATTTTGTATAATTTTTTAAAATTATGTAATTAAAATTATCAAGACATAAAATTAACCTTCCAATCCCATCGCTGCCATCTGCTTTACGACTGCAATAAACCAATCAGATTATCAACGTGTAATAAAGTAGCCTGCAAAAACTAAACTGATGGAAAATATATGTGCTGAAAGTTAAAACATCATGTAATTAAAGAAACATTTGTTCATTTCGTGAAGATGCCATTTGCTTTCGTTTATTTTTGCAGAAATGTATTCTGCAAGCACAAAGGCAATTATGTGAAGTCACTGCAATAAAAGAGATTATGACTAGATAAAAAGGGAAAAAATCAGAATGAAAACTTGGATTTAGAATTATTCTTGGTTAGTCAGTTCATTAAATTATATGACTAAATCAAATGTTTTACCAAAAACAGATCAAAGGGTCAAAAATATTGATCTAAGAGTTAAAAAATAACAGCATGACAAAGATTTTTCAACCATTTCCAATCAACATTAAAAATACAGTCATCTCATGACGTATGATTTGCGTCAATAAGATTCCACGTAAAAATATTTCAGACTATATAAGCATCGAAAATAGTAAAAGAATGAAACTTCAAAGAAATCACGACGAAACTATTTCAGACAAATATAAAAATAACTGAGTAAAGTTTTATACATGCAAGGAAGTATAAAAATGAATAAACAAGCTATAAAGTTCAAAAAAAGAGTAACGGCAAGTAAGAGGAAGTGTAGTTAAAAGCTATACACCTGAGAGAGACAGAAGAAAAGACAAAAAAGGAAAGAGAAAAAGCG
Source organism: Thelazia callipaeda (assembly GCA_900618365.1). NCBI lineage: Eukaryota > Metazoa > Nematoda > Chromadorea > Rhabditida > Thelaziidae > Thelazia > Thelazia callipaeda. Next base: position 15,469 of record UYYF01004598.1, read on the forward strand.
AAGATGAAAAGAAAGCACAAAAATGAACAATTTTCCTTTACAAAGAAATAAGTTGCGGCCCGCGGCCTGGTGCAAATTGACTAATTGCGAAAATGAAGAGATAGAAATTAAATGGCACTCTGGTCCCGTGTGTGGTTGGTGTTTATGTGGGTGAGGGGTAATTTGTTGTCGCGAAGATGGTTGTGGTTTTTTGCGTTCGTGAAGATGCGTTATCTGTATGGTAGTTAACTATTAGAAGCTTTCAAAGCTATTTCAAAATATGTCAAAGGACTGTTAGTTAAATCAAAACTTTCATTATTGTCAGAGAAGAGTTTGCGTGTACTTTGCTCGGTGTACTTCATAGTTTTTAAGATGGTTCCATTTCTTTAAGCTTGTAAAACATCTATCAAGTATGATTTATAATCTAAAATGTTCTGGAGACTATTAGCGAGAAGTTAAGACTGACACGTCCTGCAAGTTGTGGAGTTTTAGTTTTAGTGTTTATTCATTGACCAGAGTGATGAAATAGCATTTTCACTTGTGTAACTGTAACTGACACGACATTCACGCAGCTAGACTTTTCTGTATGGAAAGATTGTATTGATAGATGAAAGGAAGCATGCAAAAGTGTAAAATTTTGTGGTATATTTGCAATCCAAAGCACACTCACTCTGTTTGTGATTCTTTTATGAACACTGCCTTTATTTTGCGGAATTCGGAATATTTTGACGAAGTGAAATGGAAGTGAACAAAGCGTTTAAATTTTAAGCTGACTAACGTAAAAACTCCTCGACTCTTTATTGTCTTCGCAAGATTGATTTGTGTGATTTTGACACAAATTTTACAACGGGTGCTTTTGTAAAGAAAATTTCGACATAATACTTTTTCAGCAATTCTAGTAACTCTGGTTTATTTTTATGATTTAATGTTCCTATATACTTTTGTTGGTCTTTCAAACATATTTAGTGGGTTTCTGAGTTGTTATTTAAATTATTAATTCACAGCTTCTCTTTTTCAGAATTTACTACAAATATCCAAACTTCCGAATTTTCTTGCGCTTAAGTGAAAGCGCTCATTTTATATGTCATCGTCTTCGGTTCCGAATAACCCTTTTTTTCTGGGTACTCAGATCCAATCATCATCCACAGGTATTAATTTAGGATGCCATGTTATGTTGTAATTTGTCTGAGATCATTTATTAGATTTCGTTGCAACATACTATTGTATATTGCTGAAAAGACTGTTTTCTATTATTAATGATAAAAAGTATGCTGTGTCCTTTAGAATGTAATAGTGATATTTATTACATTCTAAAGTTACATTTTCTGTAAGTTATAAACTTCATACCTCCTGCGAGGAGTTGTGTGATAGAATTCTTTTCCGATCATTTAAAAATTACATTTTTCTGTAATATTTATCTGTAAGATGAATGTAATGGCATGATTTTTTAGAATTGATCATTTTGTCATAAATATTTCTAATCGATTAAGTTTCAATCAAAAAAAATATCTAAATTAGTGGTGCAAAGGAAAATAAACTGCGTACCAGTAACAAAAGAAAAACACTTTAGGAAGTGATAGTCGCAGAATATCTTCTTCTCTAGTGGACGAAACCAGAAAGCTGGACGAATACAAGGTTATTTTTACTATGAAATATGTTCCTTTTTTTGACATAGAAGGGAAAAGTGGGAGCATGAACGGAAGATGACGAATTTCGAGATGGAATGTGAAATTAAATTTTGGTTTGATTTTAGCCACCGGAAGCAAAACGTCTTCGTAGTAACTTTTCATCACCACAGAAAGCTGGAATCTTAAAAGCTGCAACGAGAGCATCAATACCAAACATGGATGAAGCACCCGCTAATGAATGTGATGGTAATACTTCTTTAAATTTGAGCTTCTTGTTAGGATTCAGTTGCCTTAACTCAGTAGTTTAAAAGGAATAATTTGGATTTCAGCGAAAAAGTTTTCTGGAACTTTAATGGAATCGGAAGAACCAGTGCATGATGCTAGAATTTATAGGCGTTCAAGTATATTAACAAGAAATGTGGCTCAAACCAACACTAAAAAATTGGTTATTCATGGTTTTAAACGTTAGTTTTCATATATTGTTATGATCCCAAATAGTAATCATTGAAAATTTTTGACTTGTATTGTTTCTAAGATTTTTGGTTGCTCGATGAAGGAAGTAATTACAGTTATAACATAAATCAGATAATGTTTAGCACTTACTCTCAGTCCATTTTATATTTGAGTTTTAATGAGCGTTAAATATTTATAAGATCTTGTTAGAATTGTTCGTTTTTCATATCTAAGTGTATTCAAGCCATATATGGAATTTCTTTTTTGGTATTTTATTTGGGTATTTTATTTGTATAAGCTAGCTGTAATTATTATCATGTGCAAGGAAACGAAACATGTGAATGAATTTTTGTTCTTATTTTGTGTTACCCAAAACGTTCAATGAAATATCTGATTTTGGTTTTTTTTTTCTCTAGAAAATGTGCCAGGTAATGCTGAAGAAAGTGATCCTTTTGAAACTAAATGGCATCCGCTTGAAGTCGCAGTTTTGGCAATACAAAAGAAGATGAAAGCAGAAATATCTTTAGAGCAGCTTTATGAAGTAATCCTTCGCTTTTTCAATTTTAACTTTCATACTTCTCTAAAGTCTGCTAAATTCAGTACTTTACTAGAAAAATTTTTTGATTTAAAATCTGTTTACATTTTAAATTACATTGTCCAAAAGCTTTTGAAATTGAAAAATTTAATCGCTATTATTTATAAAGAAAAAAAATATGGAAGTTAGCTTTCTTTTCCGCGTGGGAGAAGTGCACTCTGGCTGTACTTGTCCCACGTTCAGATCTGTTGTGCTGATCTCTCTTGTTTCATGCTCGTGAAATTCATAGCGGTCATTAAATGAAATGATTTGGAGCGTCTTCTTGAACACTATCAGTTGGATATCTGCCTCAACCTGATCATATATACTGATCTTTGTTAGCATTTATGAAAGTTCGTCACTATCCCATTCTAAATCATCACAAACGAAATTATCTTCGTCTTGCATTTCATCTCTGATCCAAGTTCCGTGTAGATTATACTTTCGTCTTTTTTCCATTTCGACTACAATTAACCTGTCCTAACAAGTGATGCTAACTTCTGTTAAGCTTACTTCTTGTTGTTTCTTATTTTGATCACGATATCGTGTCGACGCACACTTACCTTTATAGCTGTTCTTTCTCGCACATCGACTCTGATGTCCGCGCTCTCGTTTGTGATGACCTTCTAGACAGAATTGCTTCGCATGCGTGAAAATACGTCCAGACCGTACTTCTTGTACAGTCCTAAAGGATTGTCGCGGAACTTTATTGTTTTTTACCATTGTAACTGATAAGAAAGTTTGAAAAACTGAGTGTTGTTTAAAAATTTAAACCTCTTGTTGATAAATAAACAAGCAGTTTGAGAAATTAGTTGTAAAGTACATTTTTTTTAGGTTGTTGAATATTTATGTTCCACTTGTACAGAAATGAGGATGTATGAAAAGTTAAAAGGATGCATGGTGTCGCATGTCATCCAAGAACTTCAAGCTTTGTTGACTTCTTTTGAATCTACACAACTTTTCTTACAACGCCTCAATACATTTTGGCTAGAATTTTGCGAACAACTGGTAACTTCATTTCAAATATCAGTCAGTCAGAAATTATGCATTCAAATCTTGGTTTCTATTTGTAGTTTCTTTTTATCTTTGTCTCCAGACGTTATCTCTTAATTCAGATGATTTCGTTACAAGAAATGTATATTTTGAGTAGATATTAGATTATATTAGTTTTATGTTTCTGTGAAAAACGTTATGGGTTCTGATACAACCTCTGTTTCATTCCTAAACTTAATAATTAGTAAGCATTTTCGGTTCCAGATCAATGTCCGTAGTGTATTTCTGTATTTGGATCGGACGTTCATTTTGCAGAATGCAAGTGTTATGTCTTTGTGGTGAGTTCCATTCTTGTATTTATGAACTAGAATATTGCTTAAGAACATTATCCTAGCGTTATTTTTTATTGAGTATTTGATTAATTTAATTTATGTAAGTTTCCGTGGATTTCTGTTGCAAACTTGATTTAAATGTTACACTTTTCTTTGCTGTGAATGTTATGACATGGCTACTAGTGCTTAAAAACGGTAGTGTAATAATTTTTCTAATTAAATGTTGGATAGTGACTAAAAAGTTTTGTTAATTAGCTTCAGCTATGTCCCTTTCATTGAAATGGTGCTTTAGCTATGCGATTGATTGGTCAGTCTTCATTATTTGAGATATTTGATATCCTGGATATGAATTTTTCAGTTTTCAGGGACTTGGGCTTAGAAATTTATCGCGATGAAGTTATGCACTGCGGACATGTAAGAAAACGTTCAACCGAAGGACTTTTAAAAATAATTGAAGAGGAAAGAGCAGGTGTACATGTGAGTTTGCATCTTTCAGTACAGTAAATATCAAATGTTTTTTCTGATCCTTTGAGAAATGAGCCATAACTTGGACGAGACAAATATAGTGAATCCCACTGCAGTTTCTTCAGCAAGCATATGAGCTTCGTTTATTCATGGTCAATTTATTGTTTGCTGTTTAATTGGTGCTTTCACTTTTTCATGCTTTATTTCATATTCAAAAAATCATGATATCAGTGTAGTCTTATTATATTAAAAAGAAAAATTAATGGAATACAAGCTCACATTTTACTGAAAAAATGCTTTTTTTCTAATTTGCCATCAAAAAAACTTCACCATAATTATTCAGCATTATGAATAGGTTGATATTATAGGTTGATCGTTTATTGATCAGGTCTTTGGTGCGTATGCTGATAAGTCTTCGTGTTTATACAGATGTATGGGTTTGGTTTTATTTATTATTTTCATTCATTAATTAGCTATTCACAATGATGTAACTCCGGGAGTTTTTATATTTTCAAATAAATGATTTTTGAGAAAAAGTTACTCATGATTAACTCTTATTTGTTTAATTTTTGTTATGGATCCTTCTAAAAAACTTAAAGTATGTGTCCATTATTATTTTCATGTTTATTGCTCACAGTGATGTCTGGTAGTGTGGTAGACCATGCACTGTTAGATTTTTCTGTAAGTAAATATTTATCTTAGATTAAAACCAAATTTAATTGCAGTATTTTGAGGAAATGTTCTTCAAGAAGAGGCAGATCAGTTTATGAATTTTTCTGCCTACAAAAATGTTCTTCAGGTTTTTGAGAAGCAGTTTCTTGAAGCAACGAATACGCTATATGAATCTGAAGGCCGTCACCTTTCACAGACATTAGATGTAAGTATTTTCTTTATGAAGTGAAACTGTGGAGATATTATTATGCTGGTAACATGAAGAAGTAATAGCTATCAATTAAGGTCCCAGACTACTTGAAACATGTAAAAAAGCGTCTCGAAGAAGAATCAGAACGTGTCGATTATTATTTGGATAGTGTCACACGAAAGCCATTAATGATGATTACCGAAAAATGTTTGATTGCTGATCATATGGACTCATTTATAAATAAAGGTGATTTTACTTTCATTTGTTATAAAATATTAAATATATTTTCTATAGTGTTTAAGTCTTATAATGCAGATTTATTTAAATGGCATGAAAATCTCGACTTTATTTTCGCATGAATATTTCTATATATTATCGACTTATGACTTTTAAAAATAAAGCTCTTGACAAACTTGAAAAAAAGATATTATGCTAGCATTTGTTATAATATTTCTTAAGGTCTTGATGCGATGCTTCACGAAAACAAACCTGAAGACCTAAGTTTAATGTATGACTTGGTATTGAGAACGAAAAATGGACTTAATATTCTGAAAAATGTATTTGTTATTTATATAAAGGTAAACATTTTTTTAAAAGCTGTTTTCAGGTCTCATAGTCTCTGACTAGTGTTTTCCTATTGGTCCAGAGTATAGAAAAAATTACGTTTAAGTTTATTATCCTGATTTCAATTACATGAATGTATTTGAGCGCAACAAAAAATCTTTCGGTAGTAAACCTTTTCTAAAGTAAATATAACATATCTGGATATTATAAAAATATAAGCTGCGAAAATGATCGTCTGAAAGTATGCTGTGCTTTTTTAGTAGAATCTAATTGTTAAAGCAGTTGTACATGATATTTTCGAAGAAAAAAAAAGATTAAGGATTGGAAAGATTCATTTATATATTTCGTTGAATAATATTTATTTTAGAAAGTAGGTAGAAGTTTAGTTATGGATTTTGACAGGGATAAAACGCTAGTATCTGATTTGCTGAACATGAAAAGGCGTCTGGATAATGTTGTAGACAGGTATCTGGATTTTCTTTTCATTGCATAGATATCATTCTTGTTTAACTATTCAACTTACTAAAGACTTGTGGGTTTGTGTCTCTAAGCTTTAATTGCACAGGTCTTCGTCTACTTTACTTCTGAAAGATTTTGTCGCTGAGTTCCTAAAATTAATTGATCATCAATTAATGGTGACCTTGATTTTTCATACATCTCAATCTTACATCTGTAACATACATTTTGTGTTTTGGCATACTCTAAAATTTTTCAGTTGTTTCCAAAAAAACGAAAAATTTATCCAAGCAGAAAAAGATGCATTCGATTACTTCATCAATACTCGACCAAATAAACCAGCAGAGCTTGTTGGTAAGCATTAAGTTGGCTAGATAATAATTTTTATTATTAGTCTACCATTTACGGTTTTACTCTCATGCGGCTAATATTCCACATTATGTTGCACTTTACAGCTTTTCTCTTGATTACAATTAACAGTCTTTAAAACTACTGCAATAGAAAAGATTAATGTCAGAACAATTGATAATTGCTTTTTAATTCATTGGATGCTCTGAAATAAATATAGTTCTCTAATGAAGGATTGTGATTAATCATATTTTAGTGAATAGTGCAAGTTTTATACAATTTTTCGTCACTCTTTTAAAAACACTATCGATGGGGATTTTTTTTTCAAATGACATCACTTAATTAAATAATCACGTTCTCTAATTGTCAGGTTTAAAAGAATCAAGTAAACGTGAATTGATAAATTTTTTTTGGCTAGGGAAATTATTTTCATTTTATTTTTTGCTAAAAAGTAAACTTTTTAGCTAAATATATGGACGTCAAGCTACGGAACGGAAACAGAAGTGTCTCAGAAGAGGAAATGGAAAGTCTCATGGATGAAGTTATCGTGCTGTTCAGGTTTATACACGGTGAGTATGGGTTATTTTTGTCAATGGCTTGCTGAAAGGGAGTAAATTAGTATCGAAATTTCGCTGTTTTCATTGATTATCCTTCATTAATGCTAAACTAATTAATATCTGCCCTAAAAAATTTTCCGAATGCTTTAGGCAAAGATGTTTTCGAAGCATTCTACAAAAAAGATCTTGCCAAAAGATTATTACTCGGAAAAAGCGCATCAGTTGATGCAGAGAAATCTATGCTGTCGAAATTAAAACAAGGTCTATCGTTAATTGATTGCCATATTCAAAGATGCTAAAAATATTAGTTGAGGAGAAATCATACTTTTAAAGACATGTGACTACAAGAATGACAAGAGTGCGCAAGTGAGTTGCGCATAATTACACAGACACAGCTCTATTCAAGTGACTTGTAAAAAATATAAAATCATTATTTAAGTAAAAATAGTTTCTTACTGTTTTGTAAAAGAAAAAATTTTTATTGCTATATCCTAATATGTCAACTAAAGGTAAGTAAAAAATGCTTTCAGAATGTGGTGCTGCATTTACTACGAGGTTAGAGGGGATGTTCAAAGACATAGAAATTTCGAAAGATCTTGGAGTAGCGTTCAAACAGGTTTGTTCGTATTTAATTGTTGTCAGATTATGGAGCTCTTGATATTAAAATATCAATATAAGGATCAAGTGTCAAATTGTCGTTGAAGTCAGTTTAGAATTTTAGCATTTGGAAAGTAATGAGACTGATGGAACACCAGTAGATCGTCGGACGAGTGAGATAGAATTTAATGTAAATGTTCTAACTATGGGTCATTGGCCTACATATGAGTATATGGATGTTGCAATTCCTCCAGTTTTGGCGGTATATCAAGAAGATTTTCAGAAGGTAATTTTCAATGTCTAAAATAATATTTACATTATTTTTTGAAAATGAGTTGCATTTTTTTTGTATCTAATATTTTCAGTTTTATTTCTCCAAACACAGTGGTCGGAAACTTCAGTGGCAACATAGCTTGGGTCAACTCATATTGCGTGCTCAATTCAGTGTATTAATTCTATTACTTCAGTAATCATGAGTGCTAAAATTATTAATAGATCATTTTCCAGTTTTTAAACTGCCAACTCATTCTAGAATAGTGATATTAGTGCCTGTTTTAATTAATTTTAGGTTGTGAAAGAGCTGCAAGTTACGATGTTTCAAGCTTTAGTGCTTCTCTTATTTAATGAAAAAGTGGAGTGGTCATATGAGGAAATTCTCTCAACTACGAAAATCGGTACATTTTAGTCTTAAAAATTTTTTGGGATTTTTCTTTAAATTTTTCGTTCTATGCATTTTATTCACTTTTTTGTTCTTTAGAATAAAGATGTATAGTTCGGAAAGCTTAGTTTCATTTCTAAGCTATATCATCGAATCTCTCTTTTTTGAATGTTTCGAATTAGTGGTAAGGGTGCAGTATTTAGAACATTCGCATTTGAAACTAGAAATATAAAAAGAAAATGATAAAATTCTAGTTTATCTCTGTTAGTTCTTTTTCAAAATTCTTTATTTTTGTTTGTCTTTTTCTGCATTACCATTTATATAAAAATAAATTTGTAGAAAAAAATGAGCTAAACAGGACCATGCAATCGTTGGCATGTGGAAAATTTCGAGTTCTTAAAAAGTCACCACGTAACAAAATTGTAAAAGATGCTGATATTTTTACGTTCAATCCAGACTGCAGTGAGAAATTATTCCGAATACGCATAAGTCAAGTGCAAATGAAGGAAACAGTATGTTACTTTCGTTCGAAATATTATTTTAAAAAAAACAAAAAAAAAACAGGAACTCAGAAGTGAAAACTTCTAAACTTTGCAATAAGTGGCCATTGGCTTTCAATTACTTTTATAGCAGCATAAAAGTGATGCTAGTGTTGAATTTATTTGTGTTGTATTAAATAGTAATTATCTTAATGAAAACAATATCTAATCAGCCATTTTTTTCGGGTTGTGATCTCCGTTATTTTACTATTACTGAGAGCTTTGGATCGTTTGAATACAATTGTAAATTCATCATATTCGTTTGTAATGGTTATTTGTTGGTAGTGAAATGCTAAATTTTGAGAGTTACATATATATTCTCAGGAAGTGGAACGTGCTCACACAGAAGAAGAAATATATCAAGACAGGCAGTATCAAATTGACGCTGCAATTGTGCGTATAATGAAGACCCGGAGAACACTCGCACATCAGTTGCTTATTTCAGAATTATTCAAACAACTCCGTTTTCCAGTAAAACCAATCGATTTGAAGAAGCGTATCGAAAGTCTAATTGAACGTGAATATATGTGCCGTGATCAGGATGAAGCTAATATTTATAATTATCTTGCGTAGTCTCTAATATTAATTTAGTGCATTGAGATTATGCAAATCTTCGAAATATTTTTACCGGAAAATCTAGTATTACCTTGTATATTTGATGTCATTAGCGATCGAAGAATTTTCAAGATTATTCCGTTTTTTATGCCTTTTCAAAAAATGTGGAAGGGATTAAGTTTTTTGTATTTGGAGATTTGTAGATTTGTAGATTTGTAGATTTGACCAAACACAAAAAAAAAACTTGTACACTGTGTAAGGATATGTATTGCCATTGCAGGTGAAATCATTTTTGGTGTAAACGAAAGAAATTTTTGTAGTGGAAGTTTTTCATTATAAAAAGGCCAAGGATATTAAGGATACTTAAATTGACGTCTATGGTCGTTGGTTTGTATCGTTATTATCTAGACTCTTATTTTTTGAATGCTTTTAGGCAGTATCGTCAAATTAGCGATTGAATTTCTTCTTTGATGCTCTACTTGTAAAACTTATTTATCCCATCTACAGTCAGGTATGGTCAAGAGTGTTTCATTCATGAAATCTTATCTAAATGAAATTGGACTTAATTTTTGTTTGTTTTTCGTAAGCAGGGTTCTTAACAAGTATCTCAGTTGATAGATCTTCTTGTCAGTTTTATTAGAAATCAAGTTGAATGTAGATTAAATGTATCTGACAGAATGGCGAGGTCACAGTTTTTCTCATTTCTATAAAGATGATATACAGTTTTATGGAAACAAAATACGCTTTTAGATTTGATTTGAACAACTCGTTTTCTAATGTAACTAGTTTTACTTGCTCACGTGACATTTTGTTTAGCTAGATTTGCTATTCAAATTGAGAAATTAAATGTATGTAACAAAGCACAAGGAATAGATTAAGGTAAGGGAGCAACTCAGATCAGTATTCATGAGCATAAAAGGGAATTCGGGTGCAATATTATATTGCGTATGCAAAGTATTCTAATTTCATTCTCAAGTAAATTACAACCAGTATGATTATCTGGATCTGAACGTAAATATGCACAGTAGAAATCTTTGCTGGTGACTGCTTATGAGTTCACTTAGCAAATTCATTTTAGATTAGCATGTAGTTTTATTCCATGTTTATGTTCTTCATGAGAATATTATTCTCTTTAGTTCGTTTATGTAACAAAATGTTTGTTTTGAAATGAAATGGATATCAAAAATGATCTAGTGGCAGTGTCGTTATGAATGATTTTTTTAATTCAAAAATTTCTATTGGCATGAAGATGTGATCGTTCTTTGTTTCTGTTCATTGTTTACCATGGTTGTTTGTGACATATGAACAGCATTTTAAGTTGGTGCGATTCATTTTAAACTTGTTTTATTGTTAGTTGATGGATATGAATGATTGAAAAGACTATTTTTTTAACGTTACAACAATTTCATCAGTAATAATTAACACCGTTTTTGAATACGGTAAACTATTTCTTTTTTTCACTGGAAATTACTGAATAAGTTTCTTAAATAATGAGAAATGACCCTTGTAATACGATTCAAACTGGATTGTTGAAGATTTGGAATTTATATTGGTGCCATTTTTAAGAAGATTCATTTTTCTAAATTACGTCAGTAGATTTTTTATCAATTCGTGTTATCAGTAGTTTTCTTATAAATAGTTTTTTTTTCAATTTATTAAAACCAAATTTGTCCGGAAAATAATTATTTTGGTGGAACAAGCGATCATGGATTTACAACATGGGTACGAAGTGATTTCTTCGTGAGAGAATTTAAAAAATACAAGTGCATTCAGAACAAGATAATGGTGGAAGGCTTGACCCTAGTTGCGATTGCATAACTTAATCAAGTTTTTTTGAGAAAGATTTGCTTAGAAATAATATGTAAACACTGTGCTGACACAGATGTAGCTTTCATATTTCATGTTCGGTGCTATGCTTGAAGTTAAAGTACGCTAAGTTAATGTATAAAATAGCAAAGTATAAGCATAATTTCAAATCAAATATATGACATGAGAACAATTTCATTTTATTCCTTGGATGGGGTCAATTATTTCTGAAATTGACAAATCACAGTTGTAAAATATTTAATTTACAGTTAGCTATATACAACAGATAATGGCATGCTGATTAGTTGGCAAGAAAGATTTAATGCATTTGCAGTATGTTTGGAGCATTACTTTTCTATGCGAATATTCTGAAAAAAGTAGATTACTGAAAAGTGAGCGCAAGACATTCTTGAAGAAACGAAATGCGATGGATTCGAAGCACAATTCTTGCATGCGAATGCATTCACTGAATTCTATCTAGTGCTAGCTCTAAGCAGATTAGTCTCTTCCAGTCAATACTCGTGATAACAGCAAAATTTCTGCAATAAATTTAAATTCTATGGAGATTCGTCACAAACTGATGTATTTGTGAGAATGCTGTCGATTTGAATATTACGAATAATGCGCTTACTCGAAAAAAATGAAAAAATAATTTCACATGAAAGTTTGGTATTTTATGTTAGAAAACCTTTTCCGGACAAACTTATTACTTGTCCAACATCGTAAACAAGGTACAGTAAATTTAAGCTTTTCCCGTTTTCTTCTACCTGATCATTCTTTTCATACCACAAATTTAATGCTAAAAAAGTTGATCAGTAAGTGGTTCCTTCTAGTCATCTACAAATCGGGATAAATAATCGGAATAGTCAGAAAACTGCTCCGTTTAGGTTCACGAAGAAATTAGCATGCTGAATTCCTTGAAAGTTAGTTGTGAAACTTTTTCTTGAGTGTTTCTTTTTTACAATATTACAACCATTTTTCAGTAATATTTTTCAGAAATTTCAAAAAAGAAGTTATTGAAAAACAATGAATGTCAAAACTGCTTGTGCAACTCAATTTACTAAGAAATTCTAGACACATAAAAAACAAATAAATATGTATTCTTTGCTTCCATCTAACATTATTAAACTGAATTCATCAAGAAATAAGGTAAAGCAAATAAGTAGATTGGTTGCTGGATTTAGCCTGTTAGAAAGATGAACCATGCAGTTGTTTAAATCTGCGCAAAATGCTTTACGAATTCATGACAAAATGACATTTGTAAGGCTCAAGGCTGCTTACAAAATGATACTAAATAAATACGATGATAAATAAAGTTCTGAGAAGCTGATAAATATTAAATAATCAAATCTTAATATATGTATTTTTGCAAATACATTATTTACTTGCGTTTTGCAACAAATTTTTTTTTTTTTGCAGAATTAGGTTTTTATCAAAAAATAATCTAATACATACGGATGGAAAGAAGGAACAAATTACATGTTTGCATAG
>UYYF01004598.1:29096-52019 GCA_900618365.1 Thelazia callipaeda
ATGACAAATATAGAGCAAAAATTTAATTGCGTAATGAGGACCAAAATTTGGTGTTCCAATTAAAATTTGTAGGAAATTTTCACATTAACTTAATTACACGCAATATTCATGAACGTCTTTGGGGAAACTGCATCTTCAATGCAAACCAGTCTTCGAATACTGAACGGTCTTCAGTGTTAAATAAATTTTCAAGAACCTTCACTGCTATGTTTATACTTAGTTCCATTCCTTGCTAGACAGACTATGAATTCCTACTAGTAAATAATTCTAAGCTCATCGGCTGCATTTTATAATAAATAGAGACGTTTCTTCAATTATCACTTGTTAAATTTAAAACAGACCAAGTACTATACCTCAACTCATCCTGATACAGTAGATAAAGTAAAATTTCGTTTATTCAATCACTCGAGTTTGATATTCAAATCATCAAAACGACCACTGCATAATGGATAGTGAACATAGTACGTTGATGGCTGAATGGATAAATAAATAGATGAATTCACGACAGAAGTAAAATGTCATATTGAAATAATCACAGTAAAAACAATCCTTCATCCAAACAAAGCATTCTTACACATTGCAAACTATATAATTAAAAAAGTACATATAAAAATAAGTTGCAACGTTAGCGTAACTTCACAGCTACATATTAAAATGTAAATTTTTACATTAAAAAACCTGTTACTGAATGAAGGAAAGAACGAGACTATTTGCATCATTTCATCAAAAAAAGAAATAACTGAATTCATCAAACTAACATTTATGTCACTGTCCTTTTTAAAATATAAAACCACTATTGAATATACACGCTTTATTTATACAAAGTAAAAAAATATGAAAAATGACGAAGTCATTCATATCTATGATTTGGGAAGAGAAATAATGAAGACAAACCAGAATCATGATGTCTATTGCATATAAACTGTATTTGCTTTCAAAAAGATAAACAGGATCATATTGCGGAAAAATTGTAACAAATATCATGTCGCAGTGCAGATGAAGTAAACAATAAAAATCAAATTCGAATAAGACGAAATTTGGCTTTCAAAAATGCCATTTTTTTGAGAAATAACCGATATATGAAAAAAAGGCTTACACACGTATGAGCCATTGACATAAAAATTATATTGAAAAACAATTAAAGACAAAATGAAAAATTTTTAAGTGCCCCTCTTTTCTTTAGGTGCGAAGTACTTTACTTCATATGATAAAAATCAAGTTATCAATTACAAAGCGACACAAGAATAGTATATGACTTCTATACATATATATTCTTTTCTATTCATCAGTTTTATTTCAACTCAGTAATCAACTACATATAAATTAACCTTCACAATAAACCTAACAAGAAAATATTTTTGCACGAAAGTCTTACATAAATATCCAAGAACATATCTAGAGAATCAATTAGATTTCATACGGTAATGTCTATTCAATGAGCTGAATGAAATCACTTGCACTGCAAAAGAAAACGAGAAAACTACTTGATTTGAATCAAGCAACATACTCATAGCAACGATGGTCATTGTTATCGCGAGCTAAATAGTCTCGCTCAATCAATGATTCAATTCGCTTTTTAATCAGTTGAGGATTTGGCATAAATCGGTGTTTTAACTGTTGTGTCACCTGGAATTTTCAATAATAACAGAAAAGAATACTTAATAAATTAAGTGCATAGTTAGAATAAAATATTAAAGAAGTTATTTCTCATTACGAACTTCATTTCTGATATTCACAAGAATCATTAATATCGAGAAGTTTTTGATACTCATGATACTAATGCTCACATGGAATATAACAAAAAAAAAATTAACCTCTGCGACCAAAACATTATGTAATAACTTTTTTCTTGCTTTCATTACTCGTACAATGGCAGCCTCAACTTCATGTTTTCTATCTTCATCAATCTACAAAAAATTATAACTGAGATAGATTCATTTTTGGTCACGATTCAATCTTTTATAAAATCTCTTTCTTTTTACTAGACTAAATTATCAACACTTACAAGTACAAAGTCCAAAGCGACTAAGTTACAAGGCGATTTGAGTAACTTCGACAATTATGAAAAGAGTAGAAATAACTAACTTTCGAGCGAGTTTCTTTCCTTTCTGGTTCCGCTTCAGCTCGGCCTGACACCATTTGAATCTTGATTCTTGTTAGCTTTGAGGTAAATGCATCGTTTACCCAGAATTCATCAGTATTTTCTAAAATTGCAATAAGCTATTAATGGAAAAAATTTTTTTTGTAACAAAATAAAATAGTTGATGATTCATATTTATGAAAAGAAAACGTTGCGTTTCTTACACATCACAACTTCCAACTCTTATGAGTAGAGGTCAAATGCCATTAGTTGCTTTCTCCTTCATAAATTACTATTTTATTCGCCACAAAATTAATTTCTATAATTGAGCAAAGGACAATACTAAAAAAAAATTAATAAAATTTGAACCAATTTCTCTCCCATGTCCTTTTCGGCAAAGAATTCTTTGAGTTGGCTTCCCCATGGCTAATGAAAGCAATGATCGTTTTAATTCTTTATCAGGAATTTGAGTTTCTGCTGCTAACTCCTACAAAAAAGTGCATATCATTTCAAGAATGAACGCTAGAAGTGCTTTGAAAATTAAGACTCAGGGAAAATCAACTACAATATAGATCTGATAAGTTTATACTTTTACTCAAAGTTTCTAATATTCATGAAATGCATACAACTGCTTATTAAAGTTTGAAATCCAAACTGACAAATATAGTTAACACGCTTACCTCGAAAGTTATTTTAGCTTTATTGTTAAACCTCAGTAAAATACACATTTGATAAGTGCTCACGGTCAAAATCTTATGTTCCTCTTTACTTCGAGAAGCAACTGAGGGTCCAGCGAGATCTGATTCCTGGAATAATTCTAAGTTAACATAAATGTGTAGTATATTAAAAGCTTTAAGTTTTCTGAAAATCAAAAAAATTCCATGACTGATTTCGACCTCAGAAATGCTTCTAAACATAAAATTTTATAGGTTTTATCATCTTGATAAGAAAATAACTTATATGACCTTCCAGATTACTCTCTTAACCAAACAATTAATTTAAAAACTCATAACCTGCTGGCTTAATTCTTCTATATTTGCACTTGTACCATAGAAAACAGCCTTTACATCAGCATGACCAAGCATAGGATTAAGCGTTATTTTGCGACCATTATGTTTACTGAGATAAAATGCCCTAAAGCTTTCAAATGCTTGGGCTGCGACTGATGGAAGCAGACAGTCAGGAGCAGCTTGAGTCGGCCAATAACCACTTGTTAACACACGTACTGTTATATCTACTGAATCGTTCGCCTGCTGAATAATAGATAAATCAGATTTTGTAGACTACTATAATGAATAAGAGTTCTGAAAAATCCATCAACACGTGTGAAACATTTACATGAAAATCACAAAATGCGAATTACTCTCTATTATTCTCTCGTAAGCAATATATATGAATGCATTAAAAACACTGAAAATTTTACAAAGATATCAATAAACAGTAAGCACTAATAGTTCATACTTTCCATACCTGTGAAAGTTATGCATACGTTCTATCGACAAAAGGCTTACATTTTCTATCCGCTCTTTGTAATCGCGAAAATCTGCCATCAATATATTAGATAATTCAATATCTTTGAACATTCCTTCCAATTTTGAAGTAAACTGACAACCACACTCGGTCTATGAATTAAATAAAAGGAAAAATTAATCACAGGAAGAAACAATATAAACAAGTGCAAAAAAAATACACAATAATTACAACAATCTAATCCCTAAATAGGTAAGTCATCAATGTGTAACTCTTAATTATGAACATCTTGATTCACGATAAAGATAAAGGCCAGTTAAAGCTCTCCAAAAAAATATACTACCTTTAACTTTGAAACCATAGCTTTTTCTGCGTCATCTGACATACTTTTTTGCAGAAGTAAGCGCTTCGCCAAATGCGATTTGTAATACCTTCAAAAATCACTTTGCTAATGTGATAGTAATTAAAAGACCAATTCATATTTATGATTCTTCGAATAATAATCGACTAATTTTAATGAAATTTTAAACCTTTCAAAAACATCTTTTTCTTGTAAAAAGCGGAAGAGGACCATTGACTTGTCCTGTAATAATTCCTGCTCGCTTTCATTCATCTAAATTTAGCATAGTAAACACAAATGAATTCGGTATCTAAGGTAACACTATTTTTTATGCATATGTAGGTGCTTCTCTCCAATTCAAAAAATTTAAGACCCATAAAATGAGTGGGAATTTTTTATGACTTTCGTAACTAAAGACTGAACATAACTATGGATCAATAAAATAAAATAAAAAAGCGATGAACAAACCAATTTCATTCCTTTTTTTAATTTATCATCCATATACAACGATAAATACTCAGGACTTTTAGGGTTCAAATTAAGAAAATATTCAAAGTCGCTTTGTATTTTCTGTTTAAATGTTTTGTCGTTATCGAAAGCATCTAACAAGAAATGATCGAACTGATCTTTGAGATCAAGCAATGCCTAAAAAAATTTTGCTTTTTTAAATTAATGATAGAAACAACAACAGATACTGCTCCAGTTGCCCTAAAAAGTGTAAACAAAAAAATAGAGAGTACAAACACATAAAGAAAGCAGATAACATAAAATACATAATGAAAACACAGAAAATAAAGGAAAAAAAGAAACGAACTTGAACATAAACAACTGGATTTCTCGGCGCGTTAGCTTCCCCTTCCACACTTTCACTCACTAGAATTTCTCCCTTTCTTCGAAGATATTTACTTATGCATTCAGTCATCGTTGGTAAACCTTTTTTGACTCGTTTTAATAAAATGTACAACCGACGCAAATCTGAAGTAATCTGTTTGCAGAAATATCAGCACCAAAAGTATATTCGCAAATAATTTATGGAAAAATAATATGAATTAACAATTTAGTAGCGTTTTTCCTTACCATGTATACGATCATTGTTGAGCATGTGCACAACTCCGCTATTATCCATTTCAACAATCGTCATCATATGTCTGTTAATTAATTCTTCATCCAATACCTGTATAGTTCAACGTCTAAACATTGCGAAACTAAGAAAAATACATCATGGCAAAAACGAAAACAAATACATCATCATCATTACCAGAGCAATTTTCTGTCGTAATTTTGGAAAAATTTTCTAACCTAGTTATCAACCAATTATGCGAATTTACACATGAATGTAAGAACGTACTTCTAATATTTTTTGCTCTGTTCCCTTGTCAAGATACATTTTCGCACGATTTGACTCTTCCATAAGACATTCCTCCACTTTTTTGACATAAACTGATGCGCTATTTTCAAGCAAAAAATTTTGACTTTCCGCTCGGTAATATTCTGCTGATACATGTAAAAATGGTTTTTCGAATTCTTCTTCATAGACATGTCTTGAGTCCACACCCAACGCTACCAGCATATTGCACGCATTCTTTACACCAATCCTACATCAAAACAGAATAATTATCAGTCCTAGATGAAACAATAATAACAATAGCAACGATAGTAATAATGATAACGATAAGGATAACAGTAATAATAATAACCATGATAATTCATGCATATGAACCACAGATAATGGAGGGTATCAACTCATGGAAGGAAAAAATTTCTGCATAAACAACGCCGAAATTCTGCAAGATTGTGATAACTTGAGCAAGATTAATTTTACGTTCCATCTCATCCTGAGACACAGAATTTTTGGAGATATTTTGACAGTTCATGAATTCAACAAATGTTAAGAAAATTAACTGTTTAAAAAATACCGATTAATGATTTCTCCACTCCGTTCTGCAGCAATCATTTTCAGTAATATGTTTCGCAAAGTGTCACCTAGTGTACCATACCGAATTATTTCGTCACGATATAAAATAAGACCTAAATTATACACAGGATCAACGTTTTGTTGTTGCACATAAACACGGTCCATATACCTGAAGCAATAAGATAGATAACAGTAGTTTACCAACTAAAATCTACCAAAATCATGGAAACTAGACGAATAAACGAATTCTATTGATGTTAAAATTTTAAAGTAATGTTTTACGTCTACTGAGTAAGGAAAATAACTCTGACAAATATGAAAATAAACTAACATTAAAATATCTCGAATCATGACCATTGCTACGATGTGATCTTGCCACGCCGTATTCAAGACTTCCAGAAAACTACCATTAATTGCAGATAGCACCTCATTTCTCACCTAAACAAATAAGAGAATACAAAAATATGTGTAGCTGGAAAAATTATTAAACTTCATGCGTATAATTAAGAACACGTCATTTAGTGAAATGCACCTTCATCAACAATTTTAAAAACTTGAAATTCCACTAAATAGGAGCATATTTAAAATTTTTATTTTTTAAAATGATAAAAGTCAAAATTGAGAAGAAACCACCGTTGTTTGCAGATGTTCGATGACCACTTGTTTGAGACCCATATAAAGCTTTTCACCGTGCTTGTGTAACACCATTGTATAAGCATTCCGATAAAGCTCCTCAAAACTGAGACCTGAATTGTTTTTTCGCTGTATTTCTTGAATAGCTCGCTTCAGTAATTCCCATGTCTGTTGCACATATTTCTCATCCATCGTGGTCTGCAAATAGTTCTCATCGTCTTTACACATCGATTATATATTTGGCTTAAACAACAATGTTTGAACTCTATTTAAGAAATTGAAAGATTTTTTTTCGCTGTCTTTATCGAATGCATTACCAAATTCTAGGCAAAAGGAGAAATTATCTTCCGCTTTGCAGAAGGAAACTAAAAGTTATGAGAAATCAAAACACTCTGAAAAGCTTCGTGTACTACAAAGCAAATTCAGTGAGACAGATAAAAGATAATTTGAAATAGTGTAGAAAAAGAAAAACTTTCATCTCTCAAGATTTTTATAAAAAAAGTAGGATCAACTTTTGATCACAGATAGAAAAAGATAGATTATTAACAGATCTCATATCTTATTTGGTGACTGTTTAGCAATTTTTCTCGAAAAAAATACTCCGAAGTATTACATTTGCGTAAATTGAACACAAACTGGCACCAATTTGATTCAGTTTAAAGCTTAGTAATTGACTTTTAAGACTTCTAATTCTCAAGTTAGAAAAAACTGATTCTATTTACAGCTTTTTTAAATGTAAACCTTGATAGTTGATTAAAAAATATGGTAGTGCTTCGTCTTTAAATTTTAGAAACTTTTTAAAATTGCAATTACGAATCTAACCGGTAACTGTTGCCTAGGATATGATGAACTACGGGCATCTTGGACGACTAATTCCCGGAAAAGTTCTTTAATTGCTCTCAATCGTGTGCACATTGTAAAAAGGTGAAATTGTATTCAAATGAACAGTGAGTAAACAACCGCACAGAAAATTAACAGTACTAATACAATGATATTATAGATAATTATCCATCATATTAAGTAAAGTTTTTTGATAAACTAATTCATAGCAAAGCAAAGTGACTAATACAACTGCAACGACAAAAATATATCGGTAATTAATTTTAGGCCAAATCAAAAACTTAATGATCTGCCGTTAGTTGTATACCCCTACATTTTGAGAACATTTCTAGAAAATTCCTAAAATAAGCTGTACATAACGATACATCTCATCACTAAAAAACTCATTTAAATGAAATAATAACAAAATTCTAACTTTCCGATTACTACCTGACGAAAAAACTGAAATATTTTGGGGAACATAATAACTTAGAGCTCACTTGAGACTTCTCTAAACTGCCTCAGATAAAGTATTTTAAAAAACTGCACAAGCATGCTCAAAAACTTGTTGCTTTACGTCATCACATGGAAAAACTTCTAGCAATTTTAATTTCTTGCCTCACTATGTAAAGTATACTCTGATTTTACCAACATACATTAACAATACCTTGTCTTTCAGAATGTATAAAATGTGAAGCTAAAAACTTTAACTTTTTCAGTCTCAAAAAAAAATATACTGAAACTGGACAGATGTAATTACTAACTGAAATTTATTTATTCAATCAACCTGACAAATGTATTGTAAAGATATAAATAAAAAATTTTTTTTAAATTTAAATATTACGTACCGGAAAAGCGCGAATTCGCATTTTATTGCTAGCTGTACCAGTAGAGCTACCACTGACAACACTGTTTCCTGATGAACTTCTAGATGGCGTAGATCGACTCATATGTGAAAAACTGAAGTATATATAACCTAGAATGGTTAGTTATCAAACATATATAACTATGAATAAGAAATAGTTTCGTTTGGTCATTTAAATTTGTGATCTGAACTAACGGTTACTCAAGAATTAATATAATTTTGACTCTAAGCTACAGTAGCTGCGAATAAAATTCCGAGCAAGTACATGGCTAAAATTTCAGTGTTCAAGAATAAATGATCATGTCCCGAAATCCTTACAATCTATGCTTTTGAGGAATTTGTTACTAAAATTTTCAAGAGCATTCAGCTGCATGCAATGAACGACCTAAGCTATCGATGATAGGCCCCGAAAAAAACAATTAAATCAGACTTTGAATAAAGTCCAATTCAGATGATCATTTAAATGAGGAAAGATAATCAACTACTACATAAACACAGTAATTAAAAAACAATTTTTTTTTAAATTTATAAAACATGCTCATTTTTGAATAACCCTTCGCCATCAAATAAGTCTTAAAACATTCAACTTAAAAATATACCAAACTGTTTACCCAAAAATAATTATCATATGCTCCATTTCGTTGCAAGCATTTTCTAGTACAGTAAAGACATTACTGATAGTGTACAAGCTATATGTGCTCAAATGTACGAATAAAAATAACACCAAAATTATCTGGTCCAAAAACGAAAACTATATATCCCATCCACAAAAGTACTAAAATCTGTAATCTCAAACTAAGGCATCAATAAGTTTATTACTTAAAAGCATATATAAAATACGTAAGTTATAATAATACTATCAGCTATCAATAATATGTATGCTTCATCTTATTAAAAAATACGATCGAAGTGTAAATCATTATTAAATAGAAAATAAAAATAAAAAATAGCATATGTGTTATTTAATTTTAATTCTTAAATAATTCTTTGTTTAAAAGACGTAGACATTACATTACAAAAGCAGATGATGTCTCAATGAAAAGTATACTTAGCCATAATACAAAAATGAGCACAGATTAGACTGTCATACTCAATACCGAAAGTAAGCAAAAGTTTCGACAGATTACACACACACAACGATTTTACACTAAAACATATCAGAGTGTATAAATTCTAACCCCTCGACAGATCTAAACCTAAACTTCAGCAAACTATCAATTTTACAGTGTTAATTGTAAAATCTATTTTTTGTCAATTTTTTATTTTAAAAGTTTTCAGTGTAATTTCCAGGAAGCGGTGCTCTATGCTTAAAATTACTGAAGAAAAAGTTTTGCGGCAAATTTGCATAATTATTAACTACTTAACTGATCCCGCACTAGTACTGTAAATATGCAGTTGACTACTGCAGTATGATAGCTACATCTTTTAATGATGTAAAATTAACTAAACACAAACTAGCACTATTTCACGCGTAGTAACTGCATAATAGTGAAATATTCATCTAGAAGCAGTCATCATAAACAAATTAAACAACATCAACATTCTGAATATTCACTCTAAACAGAATGAGTACACTCTCCTGATAACTCCTTAAACCATTCAGGTCATCATCATTTTCTAACTATACTCTTCAGTAGAAATAAATCACAATG
The DNA here is from genome assembly GCA_900618365.1 of Thelazia callipaeda. NCBI lineage: Eukaryota > Metazoa > Nematoda > Chromadorea > Rhabditida > Thelaziidae > Thelazia > Thelazia callipaeda. Next base: position 38,871 of record UYYF01004598.1, read on the forward strand.
ACATAAAGTTTAAATTACGATGGTGCAATGAGCAGAATTCAAAGCAGTACATGAGAGGGACATTTCAGGTCCTGACATGTTGTGAGTCAGGTATATTAGTGCAAGAATTTAATTGTTGACTTATGAAAGAATTTTTGATAATTTTCTAAATTATCGCTATTTCCTATGAAGTTGAATTTTTCAGTCTATTAGATCCATTACCAATACCATGTCATAGGTTCTCTTTAATCAAGATAAAATAACCAGCGTTTGAAACTTCTTTCAATCTTGTCTTCCAAAATATTTGCTCAACACTTTTATACGACTTATTTGCTTGAAGGTTTGCAAAAACTGATCAAGTACTAATCAACTTTTCCATCAAAACTTTTATCTCCATTACTGCGAATCATTGTAGAAAAAAGCGTGAAAGCAAAAAATTATAATTTCTATGCCATTTTTCTTATTATAACGAATTACGATAACTTTATCGTGATTGATAAAACATGTTAGCACGAGTAAGATTGTTTTGAATCGTGCTATTTCAATTATTCCTGAAAATCTTTATTCTTCAAACAGTACAACATGACCTAAAATTAATATCTTTTATTTCTGCATACTAAATTTGTCATATTTGATGCCCTAAAGAACTAAATTATCTTTCATCTTTATTTGAATGATCCCTTGTTACTGATAATTCTGATAAAACCATTTTTCGGCTACTTAAAACCGGTAATATAAGACATTTGAATCGGTCACTTCTAAATTAATAATTTTTAATTACCAATCTGTAGTAAAATTCTTGTAGGTCTGAGATAATTGGAGTTGATTATCGATTCCTCCTAATCAATCGTAGTGATTAATTCTGGGTCAGTGGTTTATTCATTTAAGTGACATAATTAGCCTCATCTGAAGAGTAGGGTCATTTACCTGATTCTATGCTGTCTAGTTGTGATCATCGATTCTGAGTAAATGTTCTTTGTCCAGTTCTTAGTTGCTAATCTGTTCTTAGTTCACCATTCCTGAAGAACCAGTTTAATATAACTAGTTGTCATTCCTGACTATCAATCCCAGGCTGATCAGTTGGTATCCCAACTTACGTTCATTTTTCTACAGTTATGTCATATAAATTTTAGAAAACTATTCAATTATTCTTGACAGAAGAGCATTCATCAAAGTATAACAAATGCTCAATTGTACTATTAATACTGTTGATAATAATAATAATAATAATAATAATAATTATTATTATTATTATTATTATTATTATATTAACACTACTATAATTGTTGTGATAATACGGCATCATAATGCAGTGATATTATGAGATGACCCCTGACTGAATTATTACTTCTCATGCACATAATTTTGTTAGTTATAAATGTCTTCAAGTAAAGAGAAGGTTGAAAGATGATTGTTTCGAGGAGTCTTCATAGAAACCTGAATATTTTGAAGGAACTTGTGAGTGAGAGAGGAAGTGTAAGAAACGTGGAAGAGAGAAGATTAGAGGAGACGGATTACAGACAGTGGGGAAACTTTTGATACAGTTTGCTTTACATTAGCGAAACAGCGTAAAGGAAACATGCAGGTAGTAGTGTAAGCAGAGATTGAGAGTGAGTGCTTCATACAAGAGTGTAAACATGTGTAGGGAGCAGGGAGTTGCCTCTGTGCGAGTCCCATGGAAATCGCAAGGGGTCACATCTGTGTCTATGGGCATAGAGGGAGAAGTTTGTCTGAGTTTGGGTCTTTAAGTTCGCTGGCAGTTTCGAGGCTGCTCAGCATCAGCGGCTTATGCTATCATCACTAACAAGCATTATGTTATTAATATTAAAATCTCGTACATTTTATATTAAATTACTAGGACTGAGATAAAGTTATACTTTTTGAAGTGCGGATATAGCGGAACATTATCTATCAGTAGATATCTTATAAGTATAGGTATCGTCTTCGACAATATTAATGAAATAAATATTGCCGCCAAATTATTTTGATCATTCTTTTTCTTGCCAGCACAATCAATTATTGTAGTACTGAAGTAATTTTTAGTTACAATAATTTACTGCATTAGTGGATGCTCTTTAATACTAATTGTGCTAATATTACCGTATTATTTCTACATTACATCCATTCTCACGGTCTTATGTTAGTTTTCACGCAGTTCATTACGTATATGAAATGAATTGCATGGTTAAAATGAGGTGTAGTGGTATTTTCTCCCTAGAAGATGTTTGTAGTAAGCATTTTCTACTTGGTTAGTGACTGAGTGAATGCTACCATGGGTAATTATTATAAAATTTCAGTGACTTCTATTTGTATAAAATGCAAAATTTGCGCAGAGTTATATGCAAACCTAAGAGTTCATTAATATTAGTTTCTTGGTTTTTGCACAGTGTGTGATCAAAGTTTTTATTCGTTAATTTGCCTCCAAAAATTCAAATTTCAGTACTTATTGATCTCAGAAATTAACGTAGTATTGATAATTCTTGTTTGCTGTTATTGCTTTTGAAACTGCAGTCTGAAAGTTGTTGAAGCATTTGAAATAAATTTACGTTTTTGGGAAAATAATTGGTTTATTTGCTTTCCTTGGTTTAAATATTTAGCTTTCAGTGAGCTACAATTTGTTCACAAGAAATTATGTTTTATTATGCATTGATCTAAATGGGTTTAGTCTTATGTGCTCTATTTTAAGACATGATTAAGAGTTATATTCTTCGACATACAAAGAAGCTCAGCTTTATCCTTAGCTTTTATCCTCGTGGAGGAGTTTTCTATTTTGAACATTTTTGTTTTTTTGCTTTCATTTCATTTCATAAAATATGGGAGCATGTTCGTTTTCGACTTGCAAACATTGCATCATTTTTTTATTTGATCCTGTTTTTGAATCGAAATTCAGCTCATTTCTGATAATGAGCATTTCAAGTATAATTTTTAAAAAACTTGATTGCTTATAAATTATCCGGGTAAATCACTCCGGAGCAGTATTGAGTTAGAAGCAGAAGACTGACAATTATTCAGTTAAATTTGTGCTGGAATTTGATATTTGAAATATTTTCATTATACTCTGAAATAATTGGAAGTAACAAACTAATAATGTTTGTCATATAAAGTTGTCACGTGATATATGAATTTAAAGATGTAAACGTAAACATTAATAAGAAAGAATAGTTTTATTATTGGTATCTCAGTGGTGATAAAAGTGATCGAAAAACTCTTCGATCTATTCATTCACTTACGGTTTTTTAGAAAAATTTTCGGTGTTTTTTGGTTCTCTCTGTTGTTGACTGAATTTTTCTCGTCGCTTTTCTCATGCCATTCATTTCAAGCTTCACTTTATTATGAATCGAGTTTATTTGAGCGGATATGTCTATGATTTCTGAAATACCCTGATGACAGATAAATCTTTGACTTACTCAGCCTTTTATGATTTTGATACTAAATGTCTATATTATTGGTGGCATGAATGCATTTAATAAATCAGAATCAGTAACTGTGATATCTTGTCTATTATCAAGACATGTTTGCTCGTCTACACTATGACCAAAACTTAAATTGTCAGTAACAGACTGTTTTTTTTGGAATTTCAAGTATTTTATAAATATTGGAACTCTCTCTAAACTTTCGTATATTTTCCATCATTTTTAGTTGTCATCCTCGAAATGACTTTGGGTTTCGTCTAGCAGTTAACAGTGCATTCTGTTTTGGAATATCGTCAGTATTAGATCATTGATAGTCTTTATTTATTTAGAAAATGTCTCAGTTTCAGGTTTCTGAGCAGATTTATATCAGTACGCATTCGTAATATGATAAGTACAGCTATCACATATTAACTGCATTCAGGGAAATGAATGTAAGTGATAGTTATCTTCGCTTTGTATCTGAATACGCAAAAATTAGTACTCTTCATTATTTCTTGAAAAAATTTTGGAGTTGCTCTCTGCTTTCAAATGTTAATCTTTATTCATTTCTGAAACTAAAAAAAGTTTGCAGTGATATTCATACATTTGAAATTAAGGAAGTATTCTTAGTTTTGGACTATTTTTAAGTGCTGTTTATGTATGAATTCTTGAATAAACTAAAATATTTTTTATAATTTTTTGTCTCTCAATTTTTTAAACAATATTGATTTATATGACATTGAAACCTAACGTTTCTGATTTCCGAAATGAAATATGTTATTACCTTTTAATTTCAATAGATTTAACTGCAGTTGGAGCAGAGCTGATGAATATTAGTTATTGAGGAAGCTTTCAATCAGAACGGCTTGTATTTTCAGGCTGATTTACAAAAGGCTGTTTTACTAAATGACTTGAAGTTAGTTCAAAAATATATCGATAAAGGTATTGATGTTAATGATGTGGATGAGAATGGTACTTCAGTGTTACATTTAGCAAGTTTTTTTGGATTTACGTCGATTGTAAATGCGCTCATTAATGCACATGCAAGAATTGATTTACGTGATCGAGAATGGTTCACTCCACTTCAAAGGTTTTTCCTTTTTCTCTGTGTACACTTCAGGATATTACTTAGTCAAAGTAAAGTGCAAATGTTCAGCTGTTACAAATGCATTACTGTTAATCAGAATAAATTTCTATGCATTCTATATAAATTATATTTTGTGTTCATTCACCTGAAAATTTTGTTCCAATAAAGGAGTCGTCCCGAAGATGGTGTTTTAATGGAGGAGTCGTTTTATTACAACTAGATATTACTCCAAGTTTGGAGCATTTAGAACATAATAACAAAATTAGTTTTTTTAATTTCCTATTGAGGTTTGTCCAATTAAAGAAATTGGATCTTTCAGAGCGTGCATTCATGACCGTTCAGAAACTGTTAGATTGTTAATTAGTCGCGGTGCGAAAGTAAATACTGCCACAAAGCAGTTTATGACATCGTTACATATTTGTGCACAATCGAATTCACTGAATTGCGCTGAAGTGATAGTTAACCACTGTGATTCAATCATTGGTAAGTGCAATGAAATGTTTAGTCGTTTTGGTTTATTGAAGGCGAAAAATTTGTTGATTTTGACATGTATTCATTCTTTGTAAAATAAACAAAATTTGATTGTTCCAGTCATAATCCATATCAACTGAAGTCTCTTTTTCTAAATAGAATTCGTATTTATTATTAAGGAAAATTTGTAGAATAGAATGAGTGAAACTTGATGAATTTCAGTGTTGGATTTTTGTTGATACAATCTGTGCTTGAGCAAATCATCATTATCCAGCATGGCATAAGCTGTTTTTTTTTTAATTTATTTATTGAAGATGGGTCTTTAAAACAAAAGCTAACCTGAAGCTTTTTTTAGAAATTCTGTTTATATTTTCCCGCTTATTATGACTGAAATTCAGATCGATCTGACTGGGCTGGTTCTACACCGCTCCACTATGCAGCATTCTTTGGAAGCATTGGGTTCGTCAAGTTTCTACTGCTAAGAGGTGCAAATCCAAATATTAGGTAATCGTGGCGATTGTTTGAAAAATAAGCGTTATTACATTCGAAATTATCTTCCTAAGATGGATTTATAAATCGTTATTAATATTAAAAAACAGTGTGTCATAAATCAAATTTCATAAGCGTTAGCTTAGACATTTTTTAAAAAGCACAAAGTATTCATATTTTTTAGCGCATCACGTTGGGTCTGAAAATTTATAGATTTGTTCTTTGTATACTGCTATCATGAGGCGTTTTTAGATAGTAGTTTTTCCAATGAGAAAAACTTATCCTTTGTGGAGCGTCACTTTTTTCCGAAGTATTAAGTCGAAGTTCTTTTTTTCAGAAATAAACAAGGTATGACTGCAGCACATATGGCAGCTTATAGCGGTTATGACGAAATTCTCAGGGTGCTTTTTAGAAATGGTGTTGATTTTCAATCACGTGATAATCGCTTGAGAACTGTACTACACTACGCATCACTGTCTACCAACATGAATTCTGTAAGGTTTCTAGTAGAAAGTACGTCAGTACCCTTAGATAGTCAATGCTCCGAAGGTTTTACACCTTTGCACTACGCTGTCATTTGGGGGTGTAGTCGAAATGCCGAAATGTTAGTTTATTTCTTTGTATTTTATAGATAATTAATTTATAATTTAAAGGCATTTAGCGTTTTCTTTAAAAAATTTGAAGTTTTGTGGTTGTTATAATTAATCACTTAAAATTTTCAAAGATTTTTTAAAACTTCAAAAAAATTTTTGTGAAGTGGAACATTATTAATCTTATTTTTAGATCTTTATAACAGGTAAGTGTTTTTCAGTTTGATCAAGAGAGGAGCTCATCCTTTTATGCCAAGCTACGGCAGTAATTACATACCTCTTCATATTGCTGCTGGTTTCACTGAAGGTACAGTACCCTGTGAAGTAAGTTTTGGACTTTGTTACTCAATTTTTTGAAAAAGTTAGTTCGAATTATGCACTATTCGATATCATCTGCTTATAGTCTGGAATTGTAGGACCCAAAAAAAGTTTGTTTTGTCTAATTATGTTGTGAATGTCACTATCAATCTTACGAAGCAATCAAGTTTAGTTCCAGACTATAAGCGCGTCATATGATCTAAAGTAAATCTTATGGGCCTTTGAAACGCTTTTAGAATAATTCAAGGTTTGCCATTCAGTACTAGTTTTTTTGTGTGATTTCAGCAAAACAAATGGATTTTTTTTTTTTGAAAAATAAATTTTCAGTTATTACTCGATGTTACTCGTAACCTTGCTGATCAATCAGCAGATGGTAGTACAGCTTTACATTTTGCTTGTGAACATGGTCGAATAGCTCGTACAAAAATATTATTAGCCAGAAGAGTACCAGTGAATATTTTTACCGAGCATGGTCTTACACCTCTTCATATGGCATGCAGACATGGTCATGATCTTATTGTCAAGCATCTTCTAGCTGCCGGAGCGGATTGCAACTTGTATCTTACTACTATCGTTATTAATTATATTACTGTTGTCTTTAAGAAAATATGCACTATCAAAAGTCAGATTTTCAGTAATTAGGCTATCCTAGATTTTCAGTGATTAGGCTATTTAAGTAATATGGAAACTATATTTGTTTTTATCTCGTGGTAACTATCTTTTCATTGGTTTATCTTTACATACTTGAATGGTTTAAAAATCGAAATTCATGATTCAAGAAAGGGTTTCACAATTTGTTGCAGAAAAACTAAAACCGGTCTTACAGCAGTACATCTAGCTGCGTTTCATGGTCACGTATCTGTGATAAGAACACTGTATTTAAACGGAGCAGACATTGAAGCAGTCGATAATTTTGGACGAACAGCTCTGCATGTTGCTACGCAATCTGCAAGTACTAACAGGTATCTTTAGTATAAGTTTACAATTGATCCATTTTAGTTGAAACTAGACAAAAATCTTCATATTTATAGTGGGGCACGTATTTCACCATACCACACTTATTCCAGATTCACTTCTCGTAAAGTATTCAGATGACCATTTATTAGTCATACATTTTAGTGAATTTATGATCGACTATTTGTTAACGACTAGTATATCGCCTTCAAAAGTTGATCATAGAAATTGTTCAGCATTACATTATGCTGCACGAAGCGGATTCTTTAATGCTATTCAAAAATTATTGGGAGCAGGTGCACGTGCATGTCAGCAGGATATGTTTGGATTCACTCCACTGCACTATGCTGTTCAGTCCCCAGCAGATCTCGCTCTAGTTGTTCGTTTCTACTTCTGATTTGATAAAAAGTTTTCCAAATTTTGATTTTGCTGATCCATTTCAGTACACAAATGTTATTCATTTGTGAAATGCGCAAGAATGAAACTACAGAATATTTTTTGAAATTGTTGTATGTGGAATTTATTCCAGAATGAAAAATAATTGTGGGTAGTTTTAGAGTACTAAGGTGTTGTTACGAGCTGATTGTACAGTGGCACAAATCAGGGATAAATCAGGTTTTCTTCCCGTCCATTATGCTGTAAAAGCGGGCAATTTAGATACAACTTTACTTGTAAGTTTTCTGGATTTTATTTGTTTGGCGGAGATGTTCTTATTCTAAAAGGATTCTTTTCTCTGTGCATTTAAAATTCTTTTGATACTTTACAGTGTTTTCTTCATAATTTGAGTGCCAGTAGTTTTTTTAGTCGTGAGATCACTCAAAGATATGTTGTTTCTTGGTGCAAAGTTGGAATATCTTTTTACAATAATTAGCTAAATATTGTCGTGCATTTTTTCACTGGAAGCTTATGATTGTGAAGTTTTATTTAGTCCCTAAAATTTTTTCTTTAGATTTATATAATCTTTATTTTTAAACCATTTTTCAGTTAGCAGATGTAGTGACCGATGTGACAGTTCCATCATCAAGTCATCCTTATCACCTCAGTTTGTATCACATAGCGGCAAATTATAATCACCCTCATCTGTTGCAAAAATTGTTGGCTTTTTTTCATGCTCGTTCGATGATGGCTGAAGAACCAATAGCAAGAGTTGGTGTTACTATAGGTCTTGAAACGGATTCACTTGAACGACTTCCTATTCACTATGCTATGGCTCGCGGTAAAATTATTTTCTTTTAATAAATACATTTATATAGAATAAGAGTGGTGTATCTTACGTAGTTATGAATGAGTCTTTCATGTGATTTATTAAAAATTCTGTTTTGGTACTAGAATTTTTTTTAGATTCAAAGACATCAAGATTTCATTTTAAATCAAGAAAATTTTTTAATGGTATTCGCATAGTGTTTAGAATTGTATGAGGAGAACTAGATACGGGGATCAAAAAAAAAAACGCCAGAGAATCTTCACTTTACTGACTACTGAACTAAATACTAAAGCACTTTTAGTATATCATCGCTAGTTGTTTTAAAATGAGTGTATTCTAAAAAAAATATAATTTGGTGAATTTTCATGCGCTTTGTATGCTTCATTGAGTAGAATCATATCAGTCATAATTTGAATGTTTTGAAATATTAAATAAATTTTCAAATTATAGGTCATGAGAAATGTGTAGATATACTTTTACGAACTGCAATTCGAAAGCAAGCATTGTTGAAAAAAGATTGTTTTGGTATGACGGCAGTACATGCTGCTGCCGCATGTGGAAGAATTGTTTGTATTACTCTTGCTGTCGAACTACTTAGAGAAGAAGAAATAAATGTTCTAGATTCTCTCTTAAGGTTTGCATTTTTCTTGACCTAAATTTGTGAGTTGTAAACTCTCGTTATTGTACAGATATTGTAATAACACAATGTTCATAAGTTGCAATGTTAAATTTTCTTATATAATATCTATTACAAGAACCCATTGTTACTTGCACTAAAATTAGTTCATGAGTGAGTTTCCAGGACACCAATAATGCTTTCTATTTCAAATGGTTTTTTGGATTGTTTTCTCGCGCTGTTACCAAAAAGTGATGTCACATTATTTGATAAAAATGGACGTGGTTTCATGCATAGAGCATGTAGCTTAAGAAATGAAATTTTATGCAAGGAATTAATACAGAAAGGAGCTGATTTCAAATCAATGGATTGTAATGGTGTGACTCCTTTTCATATTGCAGCCAGATCAGGTTGGCATTTCTGCTTTATTATGATAAATCTGTTTAAGTCTGGTCTTATATTGCTTACATCTTATGGACCCATTATGAAGTGTGAGGAAATTTCTACTGAAAATTGGTCAATCTATTTTTCTTTTCAGAACTTCATTTTCGGATTTCTTTGATTTTGCAGGGGATTCAGCTACTGTCAAATATTTAATAGCAAATGGTGTAGCAGAAACATCGGATTCATCTGGATTAACTCCTTTTGACTGGGCTGCTGTTGCAGGTAACGAATCTATCCTTCACATTATTCAGGAGCGTGACCAGAACAAAAATAGAAGTCTAGCCTTTTTGTTGGCAGCATCTTGTGGACGCATTATGGAATCTGAGGTGGTTTCTTTGTTTATAAAAGTTTAGGATATGAAATTAAAATTCTTCAGTATTTGATCAAAATAATAAAAGTCATATGACCAGTTTTGCAAATATATTGCAGAGTAGATCTTTTATTATATACTAAAGTATTGCAGTTATTAATAAATTATTTTTCTAAACATTTTCCAGTTTATCTTGCGATTAAATCCACACTATATTAAAACGTTTGATACTCATGGTCGTACAGCATTACATCTGGCAGCTCGAAATGGTCATTGTAGACTATCATCTACTCTGCTCTTAGCTGGTGCAGACCCTTCAACTGTTGATAATTATCGTGTAACACCATTGATGGCTGCTGCTAGTTGTCCAGATCCTAATAATGCATTAGAAATAGTTGGTAAAAATTTATTTATAGCAAGATCTGCATAAGAAATAGTGTTAGCTAAGGAGTATGCTTAGTTATCTTAAATAAATTTATCCAGCTAATTAATGCTTATAAGCATAATTACGTAGGAAAGCTATTGAAGGTTTACTGGTTGAACAAGGTGCATATTTGGATGCTCGAGATCTGAAAGGCAATACAGTTTTTCATTATGCTTGTATTGCTGGTAATGAAATGAGTGCGCATCATTTACTAAGGCAAATGAAGTCAATACCAGTGAGTGACCAAGCAGATCATATTATCAACGCACAAAATCATCGAAAACAAACGTTAGTGAAGAGAAATTTTGGAAACTTGAAACTTTATAGGTCATGTATTTATTCAAGCTAATATTTTTAATTTCAGTATGCTACATTTGGCTTGCAGAGCAGGAATGACGACTCTCGTTGAGGACATATTAGAATTATCAACTTACTCTTTATCCTTAATGGTATTAGTTGAATGTACTTCTTCTTTATTGCATATTTGAAAATTAATAAACATTAATGTCTTTTAAAATAAGATTAATTACTTTAATGAAAAAAAATGCGCCTTTCGACGATGTTGTGCGTGTGTGTGTGTTTTCTTCAATAAAAATGAACAAATTAATCTAGAAAAATTATATATCTTATTTTAAATTCTCTTAATGTTGTGGAAGGCTGGAAGATTTTAAAAATTGGGTCCAAGTTACAATTATTATTCAAAGTTTAGTGGCTTTGTATTACATCACAGTGGTTTTACAAATTTTTTGATTAAGTTTGTCTTTCAGGATGATAAAGGACGTATACCACTAATTGCACCAATTGAAAATGAGGCTGTAGCTGACTGCATGTTGTATATGTTAGATACCTTTGTTGGAGCATTGAGAACAGATGGATTTCTGGGTAATTTTTGTTTATTAACAAAAGGAAATAAATTATGAGTGTTTTAAAATGCTATTCAATTTTTTTATTGGAGTCCTTTTAGTGAAAATAAGCTTCAAAGTTTAAAAGATTTAGTCAGTAATTCTAATTCTGTTGCATTAATTACATGTGGATGATGAAATAATAAGTAATAATAATATGTATAAGCCATTAAAGTTTCTGAGTGTTAATAAATGTGGGATGAAGACAGTTTTTGTTCTTAATGATGTTTAAAAAGATATGCACTATCTTCGGCTTTAATATGTGGTTTAACTGCAAAAAAATTTCCTCATTGTTACATCTATTCAAAATATTTAAGTTCTACTATAAAAGTTGAAATCAAACTACAAATTTGTGAGTAATATGAAAAATTTTAGAAACTATTCGGAATTTCCGGGAAACTGGACAAGTAGAGCCTCATATACAGTGTCCACCAGTCTCTGGGAAGGTGCAAGTTGAACGAGAAGGTGATTTTTTCTAAAATGTTATGTATTGTTTTTGACTGATCGATTTGGTTTTTGATGCATTTTCTTTGTGCATTTTCATTTTGCATGGTTACGGGTATTTTGTAACAGATATTAATATATGATTTTATGTTTGTTTATTTTGTGAGTTTCAATTAATCATGTTTCCCTTTTTAATGTAACTAGCACTTCCGTTTTTGTGTATATATTCTTCTTTAATATTTTATCTAAAATAAGAATTGCATTTTTTTTGCTGAGCGGTTTAATCTAATTAAAAGAAGCGAATCTGAAGCTCGAAAAGTACTTTTAGTACATTATAGAAAGTTGTAAGGAATTTTTTCTTGAATGTAAGCCATTTTTTATTTCAAGTCATCCTCTAAAAATGTTTCAGTTCGATTGCCACCAATAAGATACATATTTAATAATAGGACGCGTGACCATTATTACTGAGATATAAGCATATTTTCAACGTATAGCTGAAATGGAATTTCACTAATGCGTAAAATCAGGGATTTGAGAACTTTAATCATCAAAGCACTACTGCACTTTATCTTAAAATCTTAACAGTCGTTTGACTTTTATCTTGAAGTCATAACGTCGTACATACTTGTATATAAGTGTAAGTTCATTTTTTGTGTTAGGTTTATTATTTTTTATTGGAACACTGTGGGAGTTCTTTTTTGAGGTTTTATGCCGTTAAGTGAGCTTTAGGGAATTTTGCATGAACGAATAATTGGATTTAACCAGGCAAAAAAAATTTTTAGAAATTTTGTTTTGCCATGGCCGAAGTGCGTCGCGTAGTACTAGCTCACTTTTTTCTAATTTTGATTGACTCAAAATTGTTTGATTGTCGTATTACCGCTGAGCAAATAAGTTAGTTGTCAGGCAAATTCAGGATATATTTATTCAGAAGCAGTGGAGCAAAGTAAACGGACATTATTGGAAATAGTTGATCTCTTTTTATTTGTGTTTGTTCCATTCAGTGGTGTCTCTCGATATATTTTGATATGGTTCTGCTATGTCATTGAGTTCTTTACTATTTTTGGAGTTGAAAGGTTGACTTGAGAAATTATGAGAGTTCAAAGTTGAGGACGACAGCTGATCACTGCTTTGCATTAAATGGTATTTTTGATTATTATTAGACTTTTGCGTTTGCAAGTTGCTCAATTATTCATTTTTACTTTGTACAGTCATAAAAAAGTTTTCTATTATTGGACATCTCTTGCACATGTATGCATTTCTTGCTATATATGTCCACTTTGTGTTTTTCTTCTATTCAGCGTTAAATTTTTATCTCGTTATACTTTTTATCCATGCAAGTTTGATGAAAAATAAAATTCCAACAAGTATACAGAAAGACGAAAGTTACAATCCCAGAATAAAGTAAGATGTGGTGCTGATTTATGGGTTACGTATTACTGGACAAATGTGAGCCCAAGCATGATAAGCAGATAGATATTTGAAAGCGTTTTTAGAATATATAAATATATATATATATATATATATA
>UYYF01004599.1:4278-18176 GCA_900618365.1 Thelazia callipaeda
AGCTGCAATTAACAAAAGGAATAGTAGCATGTTCAATGCTGAAAAATAGACCTTCAAGTTTCAATGACAGAATGTAGCTCACTGTGGAAAAATCACGCAAACACAAAACTTTATTTCAGTTTCTACATCTCACATAAATAATCATGAAAAGGAGTTTGGTGAAAGGAGCGAGTTCGAATATGTAGATAGATAACCATCGATACTGAAAGAAGAATTCGTAGATGGAAAAAGCAAGCAGTAATCATAAACACTCATACAAAGCACGGGTAATTAATTCTAACAGTAAGTAAGGTGAGAAACGAAATTAAAGGAAGCTTTGCAAGGGGAAAATAAATTTGCATCACACAATGGGTCATAAAAAAATGCACCCAGTAAAGTAGCCTTGCAAAAAAAGGTGAGGGAAAGAATGGCTGTTGGTTGTTATCCCTCATACTTGCTTGGTTGCCTTTTTTTCCGTATTTGTGTACATGTGTATGTGTATGTGTGTGTGTGTGTGTGTGTCTGTATCTAAGTTCTATCTTTTACAAAAAAAACTGTGGGTTTGGTACAAACAAAAGTTGGGAAGAAGAAAAGAAATAGGGAGAATTCGGCAAATGAAAAATATTGTGCCGAAATTAATATTGCCTTAGAAAATGTGTATATCCATTCTCATCCCTGAACCAGCTAATGATTCGCAAAGTTTTTTAATTACAATGTGTAGCATTCGTGAGAAAACGAAATCTGGCAGAACTAATTTGTCCGAATTTTGCGTTATCAAATCAGGCAAAGTTGATTTACATGATTCACAACAACTAGTTTCGAAATCAGCTCTGCATTATTCTGACCTCTTCCGAATGCAATGCGTGAGCTTCCTCGAATAAAAAAATGATACCAAGGATATTCCGCTCAATATGACGACATTCATGCAAAACAACTTGCTTACAAGATCAAGAATGTTTGTGTCGAGCTGCTGATCCCAAGGAATTTGAAAAGTGAACTATGCAACTCATAGTTATTAGAACAAATATCAAATTATGAATATTTCTCTTTTTCAAAAATGTGAATCATCAACCGCTCATCACTGAAAAACTAAAAGCTCGTACAGGAAGTAGTAGAAGTGTAAAAATAGACTAACCAAACGATGTTCAGCATGGTTTTGAGATTATTTCAGTCAAACTTCAGCTTTTTGTCAGGCTTGACGTAAAAATTGTTAGAACGAGAGAGACTTACTTCGAGAACTATAACCTCAGAAAAATAGGTATCGAACAAACTAAGCATTTTAAATCCTTAACTTTCAATTAATAGCTCCTCGATCGAAATATGCCAAAACCTGTTACATCATTTGGCTTTCCAAATTCCTTAAACAAACTGCTTGATTGAAAAGAACAAATGGATGATCTAATTTTGACAACAACTTTTTAGCAGAAGTAATCAGCTAGAATGGCTTCTACAAAATAATTAATCTTCGTTTCGTTGCTATCATTACTATCATTATGGCATTCCACAACTAACTAATTGAATCACTAATGCAATACCATTTTTATTAGCAGAGCTCAGTCGAAAAATAATGAAAGTAAAGAGGAATTCAACAAATACGAAAAGCAGCACTGTAATTTCTTTTGAGTTACCAGCTACTTTTTCGAGCATTAAGTGTCAAAAAAAATTTAAAATGTACTAATGACTGAATTAGATTTACTGTAATAAACTTCAGACGCGATGAACAGATAGTTGCAGAAGCGAAATACGAGGTGGACAAGGAAAATGAGAAGGATATCAACAACAAGATAGTTAAGTACATCAACTTACAGGCTGTAACCTGCCCCACGGATGACTACTGCTTCAAAAAGCCATCACACACATTACATCCATCAACGCTTCCATCGTCTATCCATTCCTCTGCTCAAATGTACAAGAACATGACAGAAGAAGATTGGATGAAACCTGCCGAAGTGCGACACGCCCTTTTTCCGTTACTTCTCACAACGTCAAATTTATGCTTGACCCATTATACCAATAGAAATAGCTGGGGAAAGCATGGAAATTCATAGAATGTTACTATCCTTCACACACATACACACACACACACTTAAGAACACTCAAATACCGAGTGCACTTGCCTCACACATCTTTCCATTGCCAGCTAATTCGTAAATAACAAGATGTATTAACTTTTCAAAATATTAACAACAAATCATGCGATGAATATGAAGGGAAGTTTTGTGACAAATCTTGAAATAAGCACTTAAGAGATAAGCTGATAAGCAGGTAGTAAGTACAGACCCTCCGGGCAAACAGCTACGTCAACAAGCAAAAATCAACCACTAACACTTCTTTGCAGAAATGCTAACTCCAATGACCTAGTGAAGTTTGACCATAGTAATGATGCCACCAAGCTTCTTTTCAAAATCCACTTCAGCGCATCATGATGTCTAGCATGAATATCAAGAAATAAACAGCATGAAATTGAAAAATAGTTGCTTACTGATAAATCTAAATGAAGGCTTTCATTCAAATGAACTTCAAAATGATCACTGTCTGCCAATTCGAATTCGTTATTAACACAACAGCTATAACATAGAACTCGAATATTATACTACAACACATTAAAATCAAATAACGACAAATTTTTGGCATAGAAGGATAATAAAAAAAAAGATGAAGGAATGATACTAGAAAAGTTTTGTTTTGAATTACTAAAATTAAGGACAATCGTTTCATTTAATTTTGGCAAAACTGTTTTCAGTTTTTTCAGTATGAAAAGAATTATTAATGGTTGGTTTAAATAATTAAACTAACACATTCTTAAAGCATGGTTTCAAATTCCTTCTTCTTGAAGAACTAAATTCGCGTGATTGCAATATTGTTTGGCTAATTCTAAGTATTCATAACTGATAAGAGAGAGCTTGAAAAATGTCTAGACGGTCCATATAGATTTCGACTTTATTTTCTTGGCGCCAAATTTTTATCCGTAATTTATGATGAAAAAGTAATAAGAAAAGATAGTTTTAATCATGGAAAAATTTATCTTCTTGGAGACAGAAGAATGAATGTGACGAATCAAAAAAGAAGTTTACTTGAGATGATTATATGAGGGACAAAGCCCTAAGTAATTCTTGGTAAAATTCGAAACTGGAATCTTTCAAACCAATCATTTCGCTACATGCACCTTGCAAATTTAACATCATAACACATATTGATGGTACATATTTTTCATCTCTGTTTGATATATCCACAAATTACCATCAATAAAGCTTACGCTTATATGTAGATAGACAAAAATTTACAGATGGATATACACATGCCTCCACAAGCAAACATTTACATACATTCGATAGTGATGTGCAAGAAGAGATATGTGAAAGGACTAGTTCTGAGAGCGTCTATTTTGAGTAAAACTTAAATACAAGTAACTACCATCTTCTTATCCTGCGCAACCATCATCACACTCCTTTCGGTACCAAAATAATTTCAATCTGCGTAGCATATCGAGGAGCATTCCATTTAAGATTTTTCGACAAGCAGTAAAGTCCAGTCTCTGAACAGGTTACTTGATGTGCTCTCGGCTCTTCCCGCTCACAAATACATACACTGCAAACTACTATTCAAATTTCAACATTTCTTGTTTCCATGCCCATCCATGCATATATCAAGCTGGTTCTTTACATTTTAATGCTATCCAAAACTGGACCCTAACTGAAGGTGACCTCCTTTTCCCTCGCCTACCTATCTGTTTTATCGTGTGAGTGCTCATCTCACTCGTCACGAATATTATCATTATGATCTAGATATTTAACGTATTGCATTTAATAAAAACACATAAAAACATTGAAAATTACTGCTTCAAGATTAGCTTAGAGAAGAGGAAAGAAATGTGAACAGTGTAATGGGAGAAAAAATTGGTAGTACTCTATAATTCCAATATCGAATATAGCATGATTGCATTTACTGATCTATGCTTTGAAAAAAGAGCGTGACGCTTGTACTTAATTACTTACAATGCGTAATTAGTCATGATAACACACATCAAAAACAAGTGTTGCTTCAAGTTGCATGTTAGCAGAGTCATTTAGGTTTAAAAACAAATAGCTCTATTCAAAAAATACTACAGAGGAACAGTTATAATGAAGAACAA
The DNA here is from genome assembly GCA_900618365.1 of Thelazia callipaeda. Taxonomy (NCBI): domain Eukaryota; kingdom Metazoa; phylum Nematoda; class Chromadorea; order Rhabditida; family Thelaziidae; genus Thelazia; species Thelazia callipaeda. Next base: position 8,390 of record UYYF01004599.1, read on the forward strand.
AAGTTAACACAGCAGTATTATAAAAATATGTTCAAAGTTTCAAATTTAAAATTTAGAGAAAGATGAAAGATGGTAAGGAAGCAATTTGAAATGATGGAACCCGCCAAGTACAATTTTTAGAAATGTTTAGAAAGGAAGGAATTTTATAGGACAGAAGAGATTTAGTGAGGACGAAAGGGACGAGCGTAAGCAGAGAGAGTTGGGAATGAAGTTAAGGAGAGGTACTGGTAACGATCACTTTTATTAGACGAAATGTCATACTTTCAGATCATTTTGCTGAAATTAAATTGATGGGAGTTGGAGAAGGAAAATAAGAATGGAGGGAAACTATAACGAGAAAATAACATGATAAGCTTCAAAGTATATATTACAAGCAATATCTTTATCGAAATGTATATACATTGTACTTTAATTGTGAATATATATTCACACTTTGGCAGTTATAAGGAGATATTAATACAAGTTTAGAAATTAACTGATTGTTTTCTTGACGAAAAGAAATGCAGTTTAAGGATGAAATAATTTAACAGAGCAATTGGCGCAGACTACTAAAGATCCGTGTTATTTGAGGTAGCAGCGGGTAATTTTGGAATTCAAAACATAAGAAATACAGGTAGACAACTGAGCTGTATAGACCCTGCTCCACTTGCCTCCTTACGATTACCATTTCATGGTCCTTATTCAACCAGCACCTCTCTTCGCATTGCTCTCATCTCCGGAGTGACATACCTATTTTCAACAGTCAAATTTTTGATGCAAAAACCAGATCTCAGTTCCGCCATTCTTCCCTCATTCTTACCTCCTTTGTTTCGTTTTTTTCTTCTTTTCCAACTTTCCTAACAGCTCTTTCATTCTTTGCTATGCATCAGACTTATTCTTAATCATCTAAATATCATTGATAAATGAGCTCTTTCTCAACCAGCTTCTCTCATGGATCTACTATCTGTCAGACTGCTACAAATAGTCCATATAATAAGCATCTTCGAAATCGTCTGATCTGCATGAACATTTATTTACAAACTTCACACTACAATTTCTTGCTTAATGTGCTGCTGAAGTGCCTAGAGTATATCCAAATATTTAATAATATTTAAAACATCTCTAAATATTACTGAAAAAGAAATCTAATGCTGATAAAGATTAGTGAAAAGATTGGATTAGACATAAATGTTTTTTATTCTCATCTGACGGATTAATAGTGAGTAGGTTATTGACATGCGGCAAATATAAGAAAAGAAACAAATTAATGTTTAGTCTGTGCAGTTAAATTGAATTTAAAAAAAACTGCCTTTTGCAGTCAGTTTTGGTGATAAAAGCAATTACAACTAGAATTGATGGCTTTCTGAGGAACAAGTAAGCAATAATGAAGAGATCCGATCAGGTTTTCACCCTTTTTATTGAGTAGAAAGAAATGTGATTTCAAGAGAAAGGCGCGCGAAGCAAGAGATTATCTCTTTGTTTTACCTGTTTGAAAGGTAAGTTTCTCATCTGCACTGCTTAGTCCCTTCAAACTTTTCTCAGTTACTTTCCCTTCTGTTTCTCTCCAAAACATTCCCTGTATGTATGTTCCGTACGGATTATTGAAGCTATTCATTGCAAAACTATTTTTCTTTTTCTTCTATGAATGAAGCAATGAAAATTACGCATCTACCGCTAGTTATTCTTGCTTATCATTGCTATATAAAACTCTTTTTTGCAAAATGCTCCACCTTAAATTACACAAATAATTCTCATCTTTCACCCTATTAATATTTAAATTATGCGTTTGGTAGCAATACTTTAAAAAAAAATGGTCATTCTATTAGATTCTTATTCAAAAAATTCTGCTCAAAAAACTATTCATGAATTTCTATTTACTAAACTTTCATTGCAGAACAGACATTTCAGTGCTTTGCACTGCTGCATATAGAGTGATTTGAAAATTTTATGGAATGCGTTTTAATGTATTCTAAATAGAAAGAGCCAAATATGAAGGAAATGTGTGGACTAGACTGAAAAATCTTACTAAAAATTAAAATATTAAGTTTTTGCCTGTTCTTTTCTTAAGAAATCATCAATAAAAAGAAATATAAGTGCATATATAACTGCTTGCTTTTAAATCAGTGTGAGTCAAATAATATCGTCGAAACAAGAAGATAAAACTCCTAATGCAATTCCTTTCAACAATTAGTATTGTAAAATAAAAGTCTCATATGTTTAAGGTAACTTTTATCACTCTGTTTTATATTAAAGCATTCCAAGAAGTCATTCTCTTCAGTAGCTGCTACAGACGCTTTTCCACTTTTCAATTTAAAATGCTTTTTTCCGGGTTATTCAAATTCAAAATTTGGCCGCAGCCGCTATTGTTGGTATTTTCCGGACAGCACTATTAGCTTTCAGTAACAAACTTTATTACTTGTTTGTAAGTTTAAGAAAATCTTAGTTCGTACGTTTATTATTTGTTTAGCAGTTATAAGAACTAATGGTATGCAGTGTAAAGTTATCACATTCAATCAAATGAAGAAATTATTACATATGAGTAATTCTCATACTTCTGTGAATAGTATTTAATGTGTTTTGAGAAGGATAATGAAGAGAAATAAAAAAGTAGTTGACAGTATTTTTCTCAGTAGCTATATTTTACTTGTAAGTGACTAACTTTATGCTTAAATTACTTGATATCAACTTATTTTTAAACTTTTGACATATTTAGTTATCGAATTTCAGCCCTTTCATTTGTCATGAAATAAGCCAAAATACAATAATGGATATGAGTAATGACAAAACTAACAATTGGGGTGGAGCTTTTCGACAAGGCTTTTTATGCCCATTTTGTATGGAAGACTTGGGTGATTTGACTACTCTTCATGCTCATGTTGAAAAATACCATCCAAGACCAGTATCCGTTGATAATTCTCTGGATCATATTAAGGGTAAGTTCTGCAACATTTCTGTTACAATCTAAAGTTTTTCATTTTATCTTTTATAGGGATTATGATATGAATTTACTTGTTTTGTTTGTTTTTTATACAAATAATAGAAATATGTATTAGTACGTGTTGATGGTAATATTTGAGATTTTAAAGAAGAGAACTGAATTAATTGCTTTCCATTTTTTTATAACACATAATTTCATTCAAGGAATTATTGATAAAGCAAAGCAGAAAATATTGCATATAGATAATACGTCTTTTTCAACTGGTGATGCTAACTCCAGTAATACTGTTACAACTGTTAGCAGTTTTCTTACGACGATTAATGGTCGTGAAACCGAAAAATTCTCTTCATCAAAACACAGATTCAGTTCATTGCAGGGTCTTGGTAAGTGCCACACGAAACATTTTGGTTTGAAAATAGGGAATAAGAATTGTAGTTGAAAAATTGTGGTAGTTCATGAGAAATATAAAGTCTGAGTTTGATAATAAAATTTCGTCTTTTGATGGCTGCGACTTTCTTCCTGATTTTTATACTTCTAACTATCATATTTTTTGTTCTTTGTTTTTTCTCTTTACAGGAATTACTAGAAGTCATACGAATTTTTACCTGAAATGCCGCGCTCCTTGCATTAATGATGTTGCTGTAAAAACTAATAATTTGATTATCAGACTTGATAAGTTGATTAATCAAACCCCTTTTGATTCGAGCAAGCGTAAAGGTTGGTGTATTCATGTGTGCATGTGTTTGTCTGTGCTATTCGAATTTCACTGAAAAAAGTCTTATTGCAGTAATTATTGGTTTTTATTTTAATTCAAGCTTTAGCAGAGATTATTTTGTTCCGAATGAAATATTTTCAGCTTTTGAACGAGAGACAGTGCCCTGGAAAATGGATTGTGATGTTTTGAGATGTCAGACATGTTCAGCAAAATTTTCATTTACCAGAAGAAGACATCATTGTCGGTTATGTGGTGAAGTCATATGTCATATTTGCTCGAAGTTCTTCTCATTTATTGATGCCCGTTAGTGTGTTTTTAAGCATTCTAATCTCGGAAAGCATCATTAATATGTAAAATCACGTGTTAAAAAAGTATTAAAGTTTGAAACATCCAAATTTCTTTTCAAGTTTTCAGGCAAATTGACAAATCCAGCAGTTGCAGCTCAGTTATTAGAAGAAATAAATAATCCAGATATACGTGTTGTTAAGGAGTCATCGAATGCCTTGCCACGTTCTGCATCTGTTGCTCAAACGCTAAGGCAAGCTGTATCTAGTGAATCTTTGCAGTCAGTGCGTTTAAAAAGTGAAAAATTACTTACATCAACTTTATCATTAATAAAACGGGACGATACTGAAGTCAGTTTAACGTCGTTACTTCTGCAGGTTATTTTGATTTACTGATAAATCTAATTCATGCATTCTGTTCTAAAAATTTATTGAAATCTGTGTAACAGTGGTTCATTTCATGTTTGCAAGTATTCATATTTCGAATACTCTACTTTACACTTCATTATTACTTCATAGTTTTTGCGTATTTGGAGTAGTATGGATTGAACTTTGTGCTTAAAACTTCTTTTTTGTCATAAAAATATTGCCTGTTAATTATTAGAATGTTGTTAAGTGTATTTTTAGGATGGGAGTGAACATCTTCGAATTTGTAATGCATGCAAAACTTTGTTGGATGTTCGTAACGAAAAAATGGAGATGGCTATTTCACCGCCTATGCTTGTTGTACTTTATGAGCGTCTGTGTTCTCTAATTCATGATGCCCAGAAGTTGCTCTCTTCTTATGTGCGTATTTCAGAATCGTTAAGGTAGGTATGAGGTGTTGATGGTTTGCATATTTTCGTGCTCTTTCTATTGTGTCTGTATTTTGCTTTACAAGTTAGCCACAATTTTAATTCTTAATGTAAAGAAAAGCAGTAAAGGACTAGTATTGCTCTCTTTTTCAGTCGAGGGGAAGTAATGTATACACTGGATTCTGCTGTACAACTAAGAGAACGTTTAATACGCTTACAAAAAGAAATTGATTCTGTCAGGTTAAAAATGTCATTATTTTGATCAGCCATTTTTTATTGGTGCTTCACGTCATTTCTGAATTATTTTCAGTTCTGGAATGGAAAAACTAAATAATGGTGATGAAAGTAAGTCAAACCGGCTCACTTGTAAGGAGCAAATTATCAGAAAAAATATCCGGGAGTTCTGTTTGACAATTTTGCAGGTTTTCTATCATTTGTATTGATAATAGCATTATCTGATCACTTTTTAACAATATTCCGTAGTAATTGCTTTGTGCATCTTATATTTTTATTGAAATATGTAACTTGTATTTTTATTATAGACGAATTTTTGTTATTTTCAAGCAATTGGTGGCACAGATGAATCTTCATCCAACTGAGGACCAGTATCAAGAATTATTGGAAAAAAGACGTATCGATATAAAGCGTCGAATAGATATGGAGAGAAAAAGAAACGCACTCATTTTAAAGGTTTTTAGGTTCAGTTAAAATATTCAAACATCATTATCATTGCCAACGTTTCTTCTTTATATCCACTTACTTGAGATGTGAAAATTTTTTTGACAAAATTTCTCATATCCTATTTGCAGCCATCAGCTTCAAATCCTGGTTTTGATTCACATTTGTATGAAAATGAAAATAGCAGACAAAATTCTAATGGCCACTTAAAAGAGTCAGTTTCATTTACTGGTATTAGTGGCAGTGGGGATGATGGCTGGACTCCTACCAGGATGCTTCTACATATTAACCCATTTATTGAAGAAGAAGACCAAATTGATCCATTGCAAGAACAGATTTGGATAATAAAAGGGTGAGTAGTTACAGCAAAAGAGATTATGAGTAGCTATGACATATTGGCGTTAAGTTCGGAGTAGAGTTCTAACTTGGGAAACAAGAATGTATTTGCAGATATTATTTTCAGTTTTCATTGTAATATGTTATCATATATTACATTTTTTGTTAGGTACTTGAAGCAAGCTGTGGAAGATGGTCGACTGGAAGAAGTCGAAATATTAGAGCAGAACTTACATGACCTTGAATCTGAGTTTGAAAAGCTTAATAAGGATGTTGTGGTTCAAACACCATAGTAATTTTGTTTCCATATCACTGCAATAATCTCTTTCTTCAAATTTCGCGATTGCTTCATGCTGGTTGAACTGTTTCATGTTTATTATTGTATGCAAATTGATTTATAGCTGTGTACATGTGTATATTTGTTGACCGAAGGGTTTATTTTATTTTTTCTCTTCCACCTTTCCAGTGCATCATTTCGGTTATCTTCGTATTACTTGTAGTAATTGTACTTGATCATAGCACCTCAGTGTAGTTATAGATTAATGTATTTCGCCAGATAATGTTTGGTATAAATAATTGCGTATAGTGTTATTAGTTTATCTGTTTGATTTGTATATTGCAATCCCAATTAATTTATCTGACGTATCTTTTAAATCCTCAACAAGAAAATGTCCAACATTGTACGTTTTGATGAAAATCGAATAATTCCATGTAAATGCATAGAAACGAAAGCAGATGGAGACACATGCATAAGTACACTTTGAATTTAAAGTAGCAATTTCGTTAGTTCATAGTTGGGATCAAAGAATTCGATCCAAGTACCTGTACTTGATTGAACTTGAAGCGCATGTATTACTACTGGTAAAGCAGGTAGCAGCATACCTAAAACTGCAAGTGGTAGGAATCATACAGAAAAAAAATTAAAAACTAGCAGTGGGATTGTACGGAATGATGATGTTTGTTTGTGAATTCTGCGATATAGAGGACAGTATTTGTCGGAATTGTTCAATTTGAGCACGTAGAAGTGACAGCTCAGTTCGTAAAATATGATTTTCATGAGCAAGTTGACAACATCGTATTTGCGTACATTCCTCTTTCTGACGTCGCAATTCTCTAGATTTTCTAGCTGATTCATTATTCCTCAGACGACGCTCACGATACGCCTGAAATTATAACTGGGTGGTGTCATATTTACAAGCAATCAAAGTATGATAGAGTGAACTTGTGGGTCAAAAGCATACGTAAAAATAAAAATAAATAGGAATATATGTATTTGTACATACAGATTGTATTACCAAGATTTGAGGTAATCGTGGGTGATAGACTGTACCTGATCTTCGAAGAAGCACTATTTTTTCGTAATTTCTGGATTATATTATTTTCTCTGTTCTGCTTTATCTGTTACGATGATGTCATGATGTGACTATGAAAGTAAATGACGGAAATACCAGTGCGATTAGTTGCAACAAACTTAATAGTGTCGACTGTCAACGACGCCAAAATGGTGAAAATGGTAGTAATACGGAAAAACATCCCAGCATTCAAATAGATCAATGCACGGGAACGAGTTTCTGAAGGACCTTCCACATCGCAGGCGGCTTCCAAAAAGCAAAAAAAGGTAACAGACCATAACGATAGTGCTCATGCAAGCCCTTATGCATGATGATAATAATTACTGTGTGTTGACTTGGTATGGGACAGTGTAAACGTTATGCAAAAGAAATCAGTGTATCTGATCACGTCGAGGCATATATCCAATCGATAGTGCTCAAGAAAACGGTCGGAAGCATCTCTTTCGATGAGTAACGTGGATTCGACGAAGACGAAACAACGGAGACCAGTACTGAGTGTGAGGCAATTATAATTCAACGTAATATATATATATATAGGAAAGCCGTAATGAATAAATAAGGCAATGTAGCAAAATAATAAACATTACCGCGTCTTTAAGATTCTCTGGTACGGGAGTGGGCTTCTTTTTTGCTCCAAAGGAAGAGAATGTTGATTTGCTTGATCTGCTGTTGGGATGAAGTGAAAGCGTTGAAAAATGTGCAAGAGATACTAAATCGCATGGACGGAGCTGATGTATCATCTGCAGTTATTAATTGGTAGGTCCAATAATTGAGAATGAACATAATGAACCACTGATCTTATGAGGTCCATAAAAAGAGCAGATCTTGTATAACTATATTATACTATGCTTTTTGCTATCAAAAAAAAAATAAAAAATTACTTGTGAATCATTTTGATGAGGAATTGTTAGAGGCAAAGTTGTACATGTATTTGATTGAAATAGATCATTGGTTGTAGCAACATCAGAAGGAACAGTTGAATTGTTTGCAGACCAGCGCATTGACATGGCTTCCTTAGATGGATTGTTTGACCCTCCAAATTCTGCATTCACTACAAATTTCAAACGTTTGTTGTAATCACGCTTCTAATGTTTCAAGTGATTAATTTCGTCAGTTACAAGAAGTCTGTTTTCATTGTTATAACAATTCTTGTTTAAGGAATTCGCTAATATATATTTTCATTACAAACATTTTTCGGAAGGACAGTATTTTAGTGAAGATATAGTAAATGCATGAACTTAAATGAAGAGAATATGATTGTAAAATTTTTTCAAGGTTAAAAAAAATACAATTTAAACATGCTATAATTCTTGAAGCTAAAGATGCTATAACGATTAGTTTCCGTTAGTGACTGTTACGATTACGAGGAACTGTTGAAAAATGTAAATTTCATGTGCATCATACTGACTATCATGCTTTCCTGAAAATATGCAGTGATATTCCAGTCAATACAAAACAAGTTAATAATTTGGACGAGGAATAGAATTAGTTTATAGCTCATATGAAGTTTCAAGGATATAATAACCTAAGATTTTATTTCTTCTAAAAATGGTCATCACTGACTAAAAAAGTGCTTAATCATGAGTGTTAGATTCATTATATAGGTTGAAGCAGCTGATCTTGAAGTTGTGTGAAACTAGTAGAGGTCCACGTAGATAGGCAGGTTTTGTAAGTCAAAACACTTTCTATGAAGGAATGTGGACCAACTGTTTTCATAATCATTATCTCGAGGAGGTCGATGACTAAAATGTGCTTGATGACCGATAACGTGGAAATGATGTCAAATAAGACGAGTTTTGCTTGAATGAGGGGAAAAATCATAATTATCGACGTAAGATGAGAGCATAATAAGGAAGGTAGATGAGAATGGACCCATGTACTCATGCAGCTCTTGCTATTACCTCAGCAGATGCGCAGTTTGCGTCATCAATATTCGGCTTATGTGTATGGCAGAATTATGGAAATAAAGTAAGGTCACGTTAGCAATGTTCTGCATCATCGAGAGTTCTGCATCACGAGGCTTCCTCTAGTTCCAGGCTTTTGAGCAAACCGCGGTCAAAATTGCGTCATCTGAATCTCTCCTTCTTCCCTACCTATAACATCAACCATCTTTTCCTCTAACACTATTGTCAGGCACTGTTTCAATTTATTGAACAAATGCTTATTTTCTTTGCTTTGTAAGCAGTACTTATTGATAACAGAACTAATATTCTGATTACTTTTTATTCTACCAAAGATCCAAAGAACACCAGGAATTTATTGCTGTAAGCTAGCAAACTTCTGATATAACTTATGGCACAATTTCTATCCGTAGAAATAAATTTGGTACATAATTTGGTACACAGTCACTTTCACCAATGCATTAAACAGTAAGAAAAAATTCTCAAAATAATTAATGAAATCCAAATAATTTCCTCTGAAACATTGTTTTAACTTTTTTTCGACAAAAACGATTGGCTACTTTGAAAAATGTGCTGTATTTTAGTTTTCGCAATAAAAACTATGCATTTTTCAAAAGTTCGTAATTCTGCATTCAGCGAAGATCAGACTGCAATATTGCTACAAATACAAAATCTATTGTAATTTTTTCATGATACGAAACATTTCAACGTTGAAGTGCGGATTTTTTTAACAAAAAGTGTATTTGCCAGTTTCTGCTTATCTAGCACAATTTCCCAAATCAAGCACTACGTATTATTGCTAACATAACT
>UYYF01004599.1:18926-51967 GCA_900618365.1 Thelazia callipaeda
ATAAAATTATTTTAAGAGAAAGATATTTTATATATATAAATGCTAGCATGACCTTGATTATTTCAAATATTCTCTATTGGTTAAAATAATCACTTTAATATAATTTCCATTTAATCAGATAAAGCACATAAATAATCTTATCTTCAGCTTATGTAACTTCTTTAATCCACTCAAAATACTCTGTTTTCTTAGAAATATAATAACTTCTAAATATGTCTATCATTACTATGAAAAAGATTTTAATTCATTGACCAATTACAAAAAAAAAGTAAAATAAAATAAATAAAAAAACTTCAACTAGCATAATGTACAATTTCAACTGACTTATTTAAAACTTTAAGAACTATTTGGTAAGATCATATATAGAAAATTATTAATAATAAATGAACAGAAGATTTGTGCTTATTTCACGTTGTGTATTATCCAAATAACTTCTTGAAAGTGATATTAATTGCTGATAAACTGGTATTTGCAGTAAGTTTACCTCAATCTTACTATTTCAATTACGCATCCAATTGCATCTCTAAGCAAGTTTGGTTACCTAGCAGCAGCTTTGCAGCGTTAGCTTTTCAAAGATGACAAATATGAAAATATTAATATTTGCTAAACAATATTTGAATTAGTCAGCCTATATAATTTTAATCAAAATTAGCAGTTATTGAAAAATGACCGAGAGAGGTGTATATTCTCTAAGTGGACCACTCAGTGATGTTGAATTCAGGTTTGTACTATTCTCATTTACAAAAATTTTATTACATACGTCCATTCAAATAATGATTGTTTCTTTTTCATATTGCTAACTTCAAATAATCGATAATACATAATCAAATTTTAGATTAAATATTGAATTTTGCGAACCAACAGCACTACAATCTTTTGATGCTTTCACGGAAAATGCAGAGCAAGCAAGTTTTGCAGCCCCTAGTATTTTGATTGAAAAGTGTACCTTTAAATGGCAGCAAAAGCTTCCTTTAAATAGAACCAGAGTAAGGCATTTATTAGGATTCACAAAGCCACAGTTCTCCGATTACTTTCAGAATTTCCTTTCACAAACTTTTAGGCAGTTATTTATCAAAATTGAAAAGCGCAATGCTTTAAGAAGAGATAAAGAATTGAAATATTTTATTTACTAAAAAACCAGCTGGGACTGAAAAATTATATTTTACGTGTATTTATAATTTTTTTTGTAATAATAAATATTTGATATTTTGTAGGTATCACAAGAAATTACACAAGACTGTTTTCAACAACATGACTCTGAACAAAATTTGACCAGCAGTAAAAGAAATGGTATTGATGATTTAAAAATGCTAAAGGATTCAAAATAATTAAACTCCCGTATTTGAATAAGCTACATAAATCTTTCATTTACAGAATTCCGTGTGTTCACTCTCGTTAATGGCGAAAAACCAGCTGGTATTAAAGAAGTTAGCATTAAAATTAGATTATAGTGAGATTTGCTTTTCTAATGAACAAATTTTATGGAAATATGACAGCAGATGTGAAGATGAAATTAGAAAGTACGCGATTTTATAAAGTTTTAGATTAACGAAGAATGGAAGAATTCTTCAGAGAATAAGTTGACAGATAATTTCGCAGTACCTATGAACAGGCGTATTGAACCAATAATGTAATATGTTAAATCTTTGTTTTGGATGCTTGAATTTTGATTTCATTCACTTCGTTTAAGTGGAAAAAATTTGAATTTCAGAACGTCACACTGGAATCCTATCATTGATTTACCATCCAAAGAGCATCAAAAGAAAATAAGAAGTGTACAATACGTGAAAGAAACGATGTACATTATGGCCTGCTTAGGTCCAATACAAGATAATAATACGTGAGTTCCCGCTTCAATTAATTGTTAGCAGTTGTTCACACTGAATTTTATCCTGCAAAAATTTGCCACAGTCATTTTTTAAATGTGATTTTCCACTACACAAACTTGACATTAATTTTAGACAAGAATACGAAGACACTAACCAATATGTTATATGTAAGATTACAACAATAAATGAAACGAATGTAATCATTGAACCAGATTTATTTTCTACAAATAGTAAAATCGAAACTCCTTACGGCACGTACAAAGCACATTTGTTCATCATCAAAAACGATAATTTGGATACAATTAGCGATGATGACCTAAATCAGGTTTTTATCATCATTTGCTTATCATTTATACAAATACAGTTGAAGGACGTTGCAAATCGTTATGGTGCTAAACAAACACTCTAAAAAAATATTATTTAGACCAGTTATGAAGGAAACCGCATAATAATGACTGATATTCCAGCCGAAAAAACCACTGAATTCATTTATCTTATCGATATTGGTAAGTACAAATATTTAACAACTTTTTAAAATATGGATAAAACTGCAACTTTTACAATTGGAGAATGAATATGAAAATTGTGATGGATAGAAGAAATGTTACAGAACGCGCAATAAATTTTGCTCATGATGGATTAAGCGTTGAGTACAAAGTTGATACACCTTTGCAGTGTACAGTAATTGACTCATCCCTTTTACAAAGAAGATCATTTATTAGTGATTCATGCCCAAGAGGAAAGGTAGGAATAAACTCTGTTATCAAGCCATATGCCATAATTTTTTCATATCTTCAAAATTATGACAACTGTTGCAATACTCATACTATTTTATCTCGTAGGATGATGAAGCCGTATTTTCTCAACAAATCTGCATCACATTAGTTATCAAAGAAATGGAGCAATTTTTAGCAGATTTTCATTGGCCTCGAATAATTTTCCGAGTTTCTGCAGAAGATTACTGGGGACATCTTTCCATAAATGGTTTCGGACATTTAACATTGCCATCTATCGCTGGAAGGTATTTACTATTGTTCAATTCATGCTACAAGAAAAAAATGTAGATTCCAAATCCTTTACGAAGGTTGTTAAAAGCAAGTTATGCTTAAAACTCTCATTTTCTTATATCCTATCAACTTTCATATTTCAGGTATGCGTTTGACATTCAATGTTGGAAGTATGAAGGTGAAGAAAACAGGATAAGCACGTTATTTAAACATTATATCTCTGATGTAGTCAATTTCAATCAAGGAGATTTGGCTTTACCAATTGAAACCGCTTCGTCTACATTAGTACAGAATTCAAAATTTAATGAACAGAAAAGTAGAATCCACTGATCCAAATTATAACGTGAATTAAAATAAATTGAAAATCTGAATACATCGCACGTTGTTATCTCAACTAGGAATTAAAAAAAAGACAACAAATTACATATAAGATAAATTTCAGTAACTTAACTTTTAGGGTCCGATAGCATCTAGCATCGGACTCAAGACTACATGTTCAGGAACGCTTAAAATTAATGTGCAATGTCTGATACAAAGTCAGAAATTCATTTGCCATGAACATGCGCATAAAATGAAATGCACGACTTTGAAACAAAGTGCTGGGTATGTTGTTTTATATACAAAGCACTACATATCTTCTTTATAAAATTCTTCAAAGCATGGAATAAAATAAGGGATTTCAGGATATATTCACGGATACACAGAAAAATTCTCAAAGTGCTGTCACAGTTTGAAGAAGCGAGAAAAAATCTTTCGAAAATTCGAGATCAGCCCATACATACTGTTTCCTAACCATACTTATAATGTGTACAATTAATCAGTACTTTTTGATAATAAAAAGTTGGTAGTATATATTATTTAGATTTTTGTTTAGAAGAGAATGAATAATTTTTTTGGAATCCATAAAGATTAAAAACATCAAAAAACATAGAATGAATGAAATATTGAATAACTACAAAAAATAGTACTTCTAAATAAAAAAGTCTACAGTAGAAATAAAGAAAGTTAAAAGATTAAAACTTTTTTTTTCAATTAAAAAAGAATTTAACTTCAAAATTTTCTACATTTGAATAAAGTAATGCTTATGTTAAACTTGAATAATTTGGTTAGTTGAAATAATTGCAAACTATGAAATAACTTTATCTTTTGATAAATCTGATAAGTCCACATGCTAATAAAAAAGCCCCTTAATGCATATCACTGAAGAAATATTCTAGAAAAGAAGACCTTTATAATTAAGAGATCCTTCTTTATAAGGATTTAAAACACAATTAAAAAATTTTTTAATTCATTAAATTATGTGTGAACGTTCAGCTCTCACCAGAAGAAAATAAAATGAACAAAAAAAAAGGATGTAAGGAAATTGGAAAAATACGGGTAGATTATTTCATGCGTAAATTAAAGTAAAAGAGTAATGAAAATCTTGACTCATTCAAATTAAAGTGTGAGCACCCGGAGCATTCGTTACTGTTACCAACTTTGACTTTCGTCTGACGTACTCCACACTGATATAATATTTGATATTCAACCAAGAGTATGAATAGATCACATGAAATCAATCTTTTTTGACTTTATATCGCGTCCATTTGATAAGGTTTTCAGGAGATCGAAACAAGAAAATTAATTTACCAAAGAGGTCCTGAAAAAAACAAGTTATTTAATTGTGAAAGAATCCCTTTTTGCATGGGAGGTGTAATTATGGAAATATGGAAACATAAAGGTTAAGAAACAACAATTAGAACCTGCTCCAAGACAAAATCTTTTGCCTCTCGAACCAAATAAATATCAAGACAAATTTTCAAAAGATGATCTGGATTTGGAATTTCTGAAATCATGACTTCCATCGGAGAACTAGTCACAATACCGCGTATTATACGTCCAGCTAACATAACAACGGCAATGTACATAGCGATAATACTGAAGAAAATACAATCATAATATTGTTAGTCCCATGAAAAGAAATATGAAACAAGTAACGAGAATGCTGAAGTGAGCCTTCGAATTTCTACAGTCTCGACGGCAGAAAATTCTAATTACACTTTACAAATAAGCTGTGCTAAAGTGATTATCACCTCTTAGTTTTTCAATGTGATCGATAAGCTATACTAAAATAAACTCTAAAATCCACTCGCAGTTTTGTGAAAACAATTCATGGACTGACATTATCACTTTGAATATGACAACTTATTTAAAATAATGTGACTTAAAATAAAAGTTCGACACACCCTCCTTGCACATATTTGCTGAGGAATGACGGGAATACACGATCTACAAAGACAACCATCTGCAAATACTTTTTCTCCGAACTCTTTTCATATTTAACATCTTCAAGAGGAAGAGTAAGCGAAGCGGTTTCATTGCTCTCAATTAAAGCTGAATTCCATACTTTATTTTCCTAAAATTAATTAAAAATTTATTCAAGTCTTACAGTATTTATGAATACAAGGATACAAATATGAACTGAGATTTTTTAACATTTTGACTTGTTATTTTATTTGGGAAATAAGAGCTTACCATAGTATCAAATGTTGTCAGCCTCATTGATAGATCACAAAATGCTGGTTTGAGATTAAAATTAGATCCACTAATCACATACAATAATGAAGTTGCGGGTTTCACATCTCCTTCATTCGGTAAAATGACATAAGGCGGCCAAGCATTTTCCAGTAATACCTTTACAATTACATATATGTAAACTTCCAAACTAGAATGAAAATTATTCTGAGGAAGAAAAAAATTTGCAGAAAAGTTGTCAATAGAATCTACCTAAAACTAACAAACTACAAAGCTGACCATAAAATTATTTTATAAATTATGCTTACGCTAATGTTGTATTGTCCGTCCACTATTTCGGTTAAATTGTTACGTATTGTTGAATTTAGCGGTAAAGGTATAGTCAAGGTATAGAAATGCTGTGAAGAATCATCTGCATGCTTTTTACTCGGTCGCTCGAACTTAAGCCTTGAAATTAAAATGGTCTTCATAGTTTATTTGGTACACTGCATGATCGAAAAATCAGTGACTGCGATAACAAAACGAAACTAAATTGAGAAATCAAATTTAAGAAGTTCTAAAATTCATTTAAAACTGGAGAAAACCATGAAATAAGAAGATATCTGCAATGCGAAAAAAAGATTTGGTATTTGATCCAATTCAAGGAAAATGTTTTTCCAATAAAGAAGCTCTAACAAGCTAACTTGGCATAAGCATTAAGTTTCTTAGTTCCTTTCTCCAGTTCATACTTCATAGCAAGCAGTGCATCATTTGAAATAAGCCATGGATGGTCTGATTCAGGACGAAAGCGTATTTTCTGTAAGTAAAAGATGAAATGATATTTTATACAAAAACCCAAAATATATCATTTTTGCTTATAAAAGCATTAAGAAAGAAAACAGGAGAGAAAACGGTATGCAAGCATCACTTTAAAATTAGCAAAAATCTATGTGATTGAGTAGTAGCAGAAGACAAAATAAGTACAAATCCATCCACTCTTCCTAATTCACTATAATTCTCACTCACAATCAAAAAAAGTTCAGATTTTTTCTTACATTCAGCAATTTTTCATAAATTCATATCAACTGAAGAGATTACCGCATGCATCATCTTGTTGACAAAAAATAGACCAAAATTACGTTTGACCAATAAAATAAAATTTTGCATAACTTCGATATATGATTGTAAATCGTATATAGATAATATATCAATCGATATAAATCGTAGTACGATTTACAATCATATATCAGAGTTACGCAAAATTTTAAATTAAGTTGTTTTATGATTATGCAAATTTCTTCTATATGACTAGAGCATGAAAATAATTTCACTAAAAAATGAAATTTAGGAAGAAACAAAGTATTCATTCTCTATCACAACAAATATTTGACCAAAATTCATAAAAAAATTGCTTTCATAATCTTCGCATATGTAAAATTGTGAAACATATGTGAAATTACCTTCTATGTTTCTGTTTCTTTACTGAAAAGAAAAATTCGAATTTTGTTTTCAGTCTATTTCAACTATATTGCTTCAGAATCAAAATAAAAAACGGATAATTAAGCAAACTGAGCAGTCATTTTGCACAGCGAAACAACCAGAAACAAATTTCATCTTTCTCATATACGATCAAAATTGAAATATGCCATAATAATATGACAATATCTTTCTTTCAACATTAGAAAACTAAACGTCTAAACATTTTCAAATTCATTCAGAAACAAATACTTCGTAAATACGATCTTTATCAAGCAAAAAAATGAACAGGAGACATACCAGTATAAAAAACAACAGTACCAGAATGAAGGAATACAAGGATAACACCTTTCATTACTTTCGTAAAGCGATTACTTCATAAGAAGTCAAAATAACGATTATTTTATTAAAGAAGAGACAAAAGACAATGCGTACCATAATGCTGTCACGACTATACTCCTTGATGAATGCGACAGCATGACGAACTCTCATTATTGATTCCTCGTCAGAGGAATTGTAGTACTGAGAGAAAGCATTCTGTAGCTGAAGGTATTCACCATCGGTCAAAAATTCCAATTCAATACCTTGAGCCTCGATTTTGAACATTGACTAGAGTTAAAAACTTTTCAACTCTGCATAGATTATCAAATATTATTACAGATTTAAACATAATTTTTTTATCACTTTTAATGCTATAAAAAGCAAATTTTTCAAAAAATTTGTTTTTTTGCATTTCTAAATAAAACATCTTTACAATTAAATCCTCCATATTTACAATACTTAAGTTAAAATGGTACAGGATAGCCTTCAACTCCCAGAGTTAACATAACATTATTCGGCGGCATTATGATACCGATTCTATTAAGTAACGAAAATGAAAGCAGTGGTAGCCAAATAAAGAGAATAAGGCTCAAAATTACAGGTAGACCCATCAAATATTTAACTACACTGCCTTTGGCAACACCTCGTGGAGCGGGAAATCTCTGAAATGTTAGCGAAAGACATTTAAAGCAAAAAAAGAATGTTGTCTTAACCATTCAAAAAATGACTATGCAACTGGAAGCAACAACGGAGTGCTGCATGGTAAAAAATTTAATTTTTCTTTTAAAGAGCCATTTTTTAATATCTGTCCTCTAAGTTCCAGCTTGTAAACGATCTTATTTTCTTATATACCCATTAATTTCTGACTTTTATGCTTAATCTGAGTCACAAATGATACGCTAAATTCAATTTTGCAGATTAGAAAGGATAATTCAGTTATGCAGTCATTCATGATGAAGTTTGAAATGTAAACTATTTAATTATTCATCAAAAATAAATTTATTTGAAATGCAAAGAAGCGTAATCTCAACTATAATAATAACCTACCTTTTCATAAGTCCTAGCGCATTTTAAATTGTAAATAATTGCATAAAAGTTCTCCATATTGAAAAAATCAAATAAAGGCATTGATGTGTCTGTCCATGTCCAGTCTGTCGCTGTTCTTAATTCAAAGAGAAATGGAATAGCCATAAATCTGAATAAAAATAATGAATATGAATAAAAGTATTTTAGAAATTACATAAATATTATGATATCATTCTGTAATGATTTTCTTTAAAGACCCTGAAAGGAATGAGCATACTAATTTAAATATTTTCAAATAAATATGACAAAAACTAGAGATTAAGCATGTTTATTTCTGATTGAAACATCTAAACAATTTTTTCAGTTACTAAACATTACTGAATCAGGGGTGTCCCTATAGAAATACATAGGCTGGACTATAAATTTAATAGCAAAACATGACAAAGATTTACAGTTTGAAAAAGACCATATTTGAGAGACCATAGGCGTGCGTAATGAGATTTCCTGCACATAAAGTTGGGTATCCATTACGGATTTGCCAAGCAGAAATCAGAAGGTAAATACATTTAACACAATATAGAAACTGAGCGGTTTTATTTAACCAAGCAGGTCTGAAAAAATGTTACTAGAATAAAAATTCCAACTGGATATAAAAAGCAAATGATTAATAAAAATTCAATTAATTCTCAATAAAGAATTCTAAAAATGTCAAATCAAGAACTTCAGACAACTTACTTGTAAGTTATTTGCGGTAAAGCAAAGAATATCCAAATATGGAGAAAAATAACAGTTACTAATTGATACAGAAATTTGCATTTCACAGCCTTTCTAAGATACAAAGCTCTATCAACAATTATCATCAGCGATATTACCATAAGCATAAGCACAAAAGTTATAGGAACTCGATTAGACTGAAAAAAAACATTCACACATAAAAAATCAAATGCTTTTACTTCAGTTCATGATAATACTAGTTTTCAAAGCTGAATCAAATGATCGTGTAAAAAATTACGCTGATATCTCGAACAACGCTTCCTGTGCCTCCGTAGTCAAAAGATGAAAAACCGAAAGACACAACAAAAACGCATAGCACATCCATCAAGAACATGAAAGGATACAAATCTTTAATGTATCGAACTGGAGGATTGAAAAGCATATTGAAAAAGTGTTTGGTGCGCTTGATGAGTCCTGAATCTGAAATTTGAGAATTATTGTAATGGAAAAAATCTCGAGTGACAATTTTACTCCAATAGGTTTTACATCACAAGAAAACAAAATTTAAGACCTACTTTTTTCTGCCATTGGTGCAATACTCAAACGAACCTGTAAATTTTGAATGACAACAAAATGAAAAACAATAAGGAACTTTCATACCATTATTTTACAGAACTGATGAATCAATTCATTTTCTATATTCTGTAAAAAGAAAAAAGCAAACAAACATCAGCTTGAGATTTATCTGACAAACGTGCAGTAGTAGTAGGGATGTCCATATCCAGTGAAATATCAGATTTTATGGACATATCGCCCGCTTTTTTCCATAAACCTAATCTTCGAAGCATGTAACGATGAAAAAAAAGAGCTGAAAATTCAGTAATAAGTATGGCAATTATCCCCAGTGTTCAATTACTCTACATAACTATACACGAGAAAAAATTAAATGAAAAACTTACCAACAAGTAAAGCAATATCCCAAAATGCATAATAATCTGCTTTTCGAATGCCAAGTATTCCAGGCAAATAATCAGCAGAACTAGCAGCTTTAATAATGTTCGCGGTATTATTGAATGGAAAGAAACCAAACTGTGCAATGAATTTGATAACCACAGCTAATTCTGTATAAGTTATCATAGCAACCTAAAATAAATTTACTTTTTAGTTGAAGTCTTGATGAATTTGAATGAAAAATGTCTTTGACAAACGAAGAGACATATATGAATAAATATAAGTACCCAAAATGTCCAGGTAGGACGAGGATTAGCTAAAGAACCCCAGAAAAAAACAAGAAGTGGTAATGGTAGTGAAATGATGCCTGCGCAACGAGCATGGTCGATTATAGCTAGAAGGTAACAAATGACATCAGTATGAGCAGCAATGCAATATCCAACTGCTGTTACAAAGCGTGCAAATACATTTTGTTGCTTCCAGCAATCTTCCACCTCACTTTCTAATCTTTAAATGAGTTTACATGGAAATAATATAAAACATATTTGATTGAACTGAAATATAAGCATATGTTTCAATGAATATTTTCAAATATGTTTGTATTAGTAAAATACAATCAGATCAAGTAATTATATGCTATCAAAGGACTTTCATATTACCTAGTTGGTATAAATGTCACTTACAATGAATCACAACAAATATGATAATCATTATTCTTTCAAGGTCTTCTATTACTAGAAAATGCGAATTATAAAGGAATTAAAAACAATCTACTTTGCAAGTTTTCTAACAATGTTACAATCATATCGGCTTTTATACTTAACAAAGCATCTCAAGGAGAGTTCAGAACTAAAACAAGACCCAAATAACCTTTCGATATCGCTAGCACTTGAAACACAATGCAAGTTTTGTTGCTCAAACTCTTGTCGCACATCAAATATCGGGGTAGAAGCATCGACCAGCGGCTGAAAAAATTCATAATTTCTGAAATCAAACTGAAGGCAAGTTGAAAATTGTAGGACGGAAAAGTTTCAATCAAACAAACAGAAAAACATGCACTTCAAGCCAATAATATGACTTTCCTCAATTTGAAAAGGCTAAAATACTGCAATATAAAAAACTACAAATCCTTAAATGTTCAAAAATTGTTTACACATTGAAATTCAGATTGATTAATATCACAAATTTGCACTCTTATTCTTGTTTGGTAATTGTCAGTTATGAATAAAAGTAATAGAGTTCTACACTATAATACAAAATACTACTACATGTTCCTATCAACAATGTATTACAGAAACGACATCATTCAAGACTAGGGTGCTCACAACAAAATAAATCTTGCAAAGTAAATTTGGAGATTACTAAACTCGAAACTAAATTTTTCAATTATGGCAGGGAAAATAAACACTAAAATAAGCAAAAAAATAAAAATTAACTGCGTACACCAAAAAATAGTGAAATTCTAATGAATTCAATCTAACTTAAACAAAACCGCCACTAACATTTTAGCTAATTCTTACCTTACAGCATAATATCTCCGATGGCAGGCCAAAAAGTTCTTCGAATAACTCCTGATTGCAATAAGTTTAAAAGTTTTGGAAGTTTTATTAAGTTTTTCTTGAAAAAAGATCAAAAACATGCTTTGCACAATACAATAGCTTTCCATAATTTTATGAATACCTGCTTCAGTCTTTCTTTTAACTTTTGTCGCTCCTTTCCAAGAACATAAGCAACATATCGATGTTCACGACATCTTCGATTTAGGAATGCAGCAAACCAAGCAAGAGAAGATGTAAATATCTTATAAATGAAACGTGCACCTGCTAAAATTTGTTTGCCTGCAAATGATTTAATAAACATTTTCATAAAGTCCTGCACGAATTTAATTTAAACTAATCGTATGAGATAAAATTTGACCTACCATGAAACAAGCAAAAATCTTGCCAAATAACCAAAGAATAAATTTTAAAAGGAACAAAGAATTAACGCTTAAGTTCAGAATTAGTACTTTTGGTTCTCTTCACTATCTTCATCTAACTTAAAACGAAGAGAATGTACCAGATTCCGACTTTTTACAAGACTGCGACTGGAACGATGGGATCTTCTTTTCCAATAATTGAGTTTCATCTGAAACAGCTCTGATCATACGCTTTTCTTCATTTTCAATTTGTTCAGCACATTCAACAGCTTCCAATGTTTCAGCCAAATCAAGATCATGTTGCGCAGCTGTGTGTATCAACTGAAATCAAAGCATAACAAAATTAAATTAAAATCAAGAAACTTGGATTGCATAAACTTAGGATTATTTCTTACGTATTTATCCTAAACAAACTAATAAATTAACCTGAGCAGGGTCTAATTTGTTGAAATCAACAGCTCCTGAATCTACTTCTGGGATGAAAGTTTCCACTAACTCGTTTGGAGCATCTTCCGATGGATCGTATTCAACCATATAATAATCACCGGCTCTTTTTGCTAAAAAATTAAATTCGAAAATCTTGAATTACGTCGACATATTTTTGCGTCAAGCTTGAAATGACTTCTTATTAATGAAATATCTATATTGTAACATACAGTTCAATGAAAAAAAATCTGTTCTGTTAAAAACATGAAATGTAGTAATCAAATCTAAAAATTTGTAAAAAAAAATGAAACACCATAATAAAGACTCCTTGAAAATATTAAATGACGAACGATTAATCAGGAAAATGCAACAAAAAATCCATCACATTTTCAAAAATCAAAGCAATACCAATATGAAAAGAAACAAGATTGATATTAGAAATAAGATAGAACTGAAATTATCGTGCATATATTCAGCATGCAAATGTTAGACAAAACGAACTGCTAATACAGATCGGTGTAAGAAAATGTCAAGCAACAGGTTGCATGAAAGTATTTCTCCAAAACGAACCCAGTGTTAGCTGCTCAGCTTGCTTACGCGTATCGCTTAGTTTATACCAAAAGCTAGGATCATCCAAACCTGGCGATTCTTCAATTCCTGGACACACCAGACACAATAAAAACACATTACAAGGAACAAAGCAAAACCATAGAGCAGACGCAAATGCTTATGTCAAATAGTCAACAAACTACTTCAACCAAAAAATGGTCTAGCAATATGTATGTAATTACGTTTTTGACATTAATCACATCTATCACATTTTACTACAAAAATTTATAACTCCAGAATGTTGCAAAACGTACAAGCACCGATAACAAAAATAACAATGATCACACAACTATATGAAACTTCTCACACCATATTCAAATCAAATTCAAATGAATATTAATTTTCTTCTGAGTTATGATCTTGAACAAGTTATGAACCGTGAGAACTAGTTAGAACTATAATTTAATTTGAAACTATTTCAGGAAACCACCAGTCAGTTTCTAGAGAAATAAAAAAGTAATAAAAAGAGCAAGAAAGAATCTTTCATTGACCTAATTCCTAAACAAATAGCACTGGAATATTGTATATGAAAATGTTTTTAAGATCTCCTAAAGAGAAAAATATCAATAAATAAGATCTATATATCTCGGTTTTAACTGCCTTTTCAAACTATTTATAGAATGTGGTGAAAAAAAAAACCTTATTTCACACAAGCTGAGAGTCCAAGTACACAAAAGTTTGCTGAAGTGATATCAAATTTGGTACTTTTAATTTTAGATTTAACAAACAATTTTTGTACAATAATTTCGCATTTAAATAGTTGAATGCAAATAAAATTCACCACTTCTGAATTAACATGAACTTTGCCCAAGAGAGAAATTCTCGTAAATTATACATACCTTGACCATATGTCTGAGGCACAAAAGCATCTATTTTATTTGTCCTTTTCTCATAGTCCTTTCGAATTTGCTCTGTACGAATTTTGATATCTCTAAATTTCTTTTCTTGGTGCTTTTTCTGCTCTATCATTTCTTTCTCAATTAACTGATTTTGAAGTATTGCACCACTGAAATGCGTAAGTTTCTATAAGCAGTATACCCAATCCCAATTAATTTCTACAACAAAAAATGATTATTTAGAATGGTTTGAAATACTTTTTTTTCCAACTACAAACCGATTCATGAGGACTGCTTCTGAGCGGTATTCAACTACACAATGCTGGAAATACCACGAGTTTAGAGCCCGTATCTGTAGCACCAGAAAGCCAAATGCTAGTGCATCAAATCCAATTTGAGTTTCCGAAGTCTGCACCGTACATTCATTATCGAATTTCAGCTCTATAAAGAATAACATGTTCTTTTGCAAAAACTATCTCATAAAATTTTGAAAAACAAGATATTATTAATAGTAATAAATATTGTAATAATAATGATAATAAAAACTTACGTTCTTCAGGCAAATAAAAGTTGTTTGTTCGACCTGGAATCACGCTTACACAAACAATGCTAAAAAGCTGCCGAATATAACAGAGGTTAGCTTTCATCAGTATATCGATAAAGGCACAAGCAAAGATCTAAAATTTATTATGTTAGCTATGAAAGTCTTATTTTTTGATTTAATACTTGTATCAATGTAGAAATGCAGACAGTGAGGAAAATGATACGTTTATGTTTCATTGTACACAAGAAAATCAACAGGCACTTGCAACCAGAAGTTAAAAGTTAAACGACTGAAATGCTAGTTGAAGAAGGAGCTAAGATAGTGTCATCCTAAACAAATCTTATGCCATTACCTATATCAAGAAGGATTACCAACTCTGGATGTTGAAAAAAAAAACCAAAAAAAACTATTTAGAAATTTTTATCATATTCGATTATACTTACTTGGAGAATAATTTTGCAAAACATGACAAGTACTGTATAATAAAGGATTAGATTCCATCGGAAGAGAGCTTTGCGATAGTGACACATAACATATAAACTTGTTCCTTTCCAAAGCATCCAAAATGCCAAAATAATGTATCCAAGCGCAAATAAGGATACTCCACCTAAGCCAGCCACTAACACCATTACAATTGTTATCCAATGCCCATACATAAAGACAACTATTTTCAAGTAGTCCACAAAACTTCTGAAAAATATTTTGAGCAGTTTAAAGTGTAACTATTCATAGACTCGTGTCATTCGTATTTAAATAAGTCAGAACTGAATTTTTCGCATTTCAATACTAATTTACCGTTGATGAGTAAGAAAATCATAAGTTGGATTATCCATTTTAATGCCATTTTCTTTTTTGTCAACATATATAGATTTATTGTTACCAGCTGGTGAAGTCTCTTCATTTTGAAATGCACGAGCCTAAAGTATATTTTAACGCTGCAATGCAAATAAAGTTTTGAAAAATTTTTTAAATTCCTATACACGATGAATAGAATGTTATACCTGACAGGCAACCAGCAGTAGCAAAAGGAAATCAGCTACTGTTTTTTTAGCATCTAACTGAAAACGATAATCAGCCAAATCCAACCAAAATATCAAATTATCATTTTGCAGCGGATTTGAAAGCCAGTCACTCCATGGGTAATCTGCAAAATTTAAAATCGAAAAACATCTGAAGCTATCCTTTAAAGAAATTAAAACTGTCAAAAAAGATTGAAAGCTCAATGCTGAAAGTACAAAATATATACTTGTTTGTGCTTTCAACTACTTCCAACAAAATGTTTACTAGGAAAAATTAAAAATGAAATAAATACCTATGCAAAGTGATGGTGGCAAACCAACATATAACGCATACTGTAAAGGAAACATTACAGTTAAATATAAAAGGAACAGAGGCCACAAGCATCGACACATCCCACGAGAGCTGAATACAAAAACCATCAACCAGATAAAAAGAAGCGCAGCCAAAAAATCCATTCGTACCCATGCAACTAGCGCCATCATCGTCATTGACAACTAATTGAAAATATTATAATGTATACATAAATTAAAAATATATTCACTTCACTACAAACATCAAAAAAGGGAATAAATGAAATGATAAAAAATTTTTCTGAACTTGCATCTTTACAACATTATGCCAAAAAAATTTATATATATAAACTGCGGCTAAATTTTGAGGAAATTTTTTACAGTGAAGATTTCTCAATCAAGTTCACAAAATTAAAGTAAAATATCGAACATAATACCAATTCTGTTGAATGATAAAAACAAAATATTTAAACAACAATATCATTACAATAATATTAATTATGGCTTCAAAATTCAAAAATTGCACATTTTCAACTAATGAGATTCGTTAAAATATACCACTACCTACCTCTAGACCAAATTTTTGAAATCCATAGTTGAAAAAAAATTTTGTCATATCAATTAAACTAGCATCCCAATTTTTAGGATCTGCCTCTGGGAAAATAGATCCATGAAATGAAGAAGTCTTTCCAGACACTAATCTCTTATATCGTTGACGATATAAAACAATAGATTGTAATGCAAATGCCACCAAACCAAAAATTAGACCCTAAAAAACAATGATGTTTTCTTGAAATAGAAGAAAATAAACATTTTTATAACCAAAATTATCAGTTCAAGGCTTGTATATAAAATTCCACTTACGCCAATACAACTTCTAATATTTGAAACTTTTCGAAATCCAAGCCAATAAGCGGTAGCATCCAAAGAATAGTCAGATGAATTACAAATTATATCTTTAGAATATACTGGTAACGGCACTTCTACTACAAAATGCATCTGGAAAGTATTGCAATATAATTTTCCTGAACTAAACAAAATTTCGACAAAAAAATAACAAGGCATATAGAAAGTTAAAGAAATTTAAAGTTAATATTAAAATAAAAACCTGATAAACCATTCTGAGTATAGCAATACATGATAACAAAGTGCATAGTAATATGGATAAAGCTGAGAAGAGCGAAGGCATATAAATAGCAAAACTGATTAAAATCACCACAGCAAGATTGAGAGCACATACCTATCAAAAATAATTGTATATCAAAGATAAATGAATCATTTTGAGAAAGTTTTTTCTGTTAAGAATCGTAAATTCAAACAGTTTGATGTAATGATATTCAGAAAACTACAAGTATTTAAAAAGATAATGGAAAAACTTACATCGTTCACAACAATAATAACCAATATAAGCAAGACAAATTTGGCTACATGCACTTCGGCTATATTCCAGAATGACTCTTGCAAACACTTACGTACACGCTTCATTCCTGTGCAAAAACTCGATTGGTCTATAATGAAAATACAGCTTTAAAGGTGTATGTCCTTCCAAGGTATAATACAAGAGTAGTTCAAGATTAAAAATTACAGAGCAGAAAACAAGAATTTCTATTCGATTGAAAAATTTTCGGAATCTAACTAGAAATGAAAGATTATGCTGAATGTTCTAACAAGAACTTTTATTTAATCCTAATTGCTTTAGACATTAATTTCTTAAATATTTTTTTTTGCTTTTTCATTACAATCTTTTCATAAAAACTTAATTGCATAGTTATCTTGACCTATTAGATTATTCAAAATTTGAAATTCAAATCTTGAAAAATTGAAGAAATTTAACTTTTTATTCAAAGTTCTTGAAAGTAAATTTGATCTTTTTAAAGTAAGTAAAACACAATTTTTTTCTTGACAACAAAAAAGGTAATTATTACAAAAAATTAAGCAAAAAGAAAAAAAAACTATGATATATACGCAATGTACAATGCTAGACAGTGTCAAAGGAGTCGAGTTTAATGTCTATGCAATGAATAAATCAGAATATAAATTCATAAATCATAATGTTTACTAAAAAAAGTGCTACCAAGATATGAATTTGATAATGGTTATTTATGGGTTCTCATGATTTATAATCTTCAAACAACGCTATTTCCTATTATGCTACAGAAGAATCAGAAACAAATGTCCATAACTAGCATTTATATGAATTAGTTGGTGAATATCAAAGAACCTTTCAATTTTGAAATATTTATAAGTTATATTACAACAATAACTGATAAAAAGCATGTTAAGTTACCTGCTACATCATGATAAGCCTAAAATTAAGCAGCTTTATCATGGAATACTATGAAATTTTCAGGCATATCCATATTTTTCAAAAATATGTGTCTGCTGATAATGACACAAAATCATTAAGAATAATTATCACTTTAATATGTTAATGAATAATATGGGTTGTCAGATATTTTACTCGAATAAGAAAATCTGAATGTAAGAAAAGAATATTAGCTATAAGTTCATTCCGAAGAAAAGATGTTTTATCTGTTGCAAAAAAACATTGCGGAGAATTTCACAACAGAAATAGACAAGATGTTGTAAACTCTGCTAGACAAAAAAAAGTTATGCAAATATCATCTTAGCAATATGATCAGACTGAATTCAGGTAAATAAATATTAAAAATCTTAGGAATAAAGCAATTTAAATTAGCTAAACTTATGATAGAGAACTTAAACCACATATTCCGCACATTCACTCAATTTTTAGAATAATTTATCAAGGAAAGTAGAAAAAAGTATGGGATTGAATAATAACTAAAGTTATAGGGACCTTGATCTGATGAGAAAAAAAGATTAATTTACTTGCATTTGTTCATTTAAAAATTGTTAAATAATAATTGGAGTGAAAATGACAGTTTCAAAATTAGAGATTTTGGATTATTTACATTAAGACATTTGAAATAACAGTTTTATAAAATATATTCAATAAATTTAATTTACCATTGCATGGTCTCTCAACTGCATCAGTGGCATTAGAAGATGCAGTGACCAGTTGACACCAGAGGTCATGGAAAAATTTTAACTGCAACATGACCACAATAAAAAGTGATATAGGTATAATCAAGCGAATGAACAGAGCTCTGAAATTTGTCAACACTTACGCGATGAGACTGAAAAAAAAACTGATTTTTAATATTAAGTAGCACTGTCAAAGTGTGAAATATAATATGTCAATCTAGTATCGCACTGAAATAATTCCTGACAAATACAACACTTACCCAGAATTTCTTTCTTGGTTATAATTGATAAGACCTATATCTTGATTCCAGTTTTCATCAAGGCCAGTTGCTTCTCGCCAAATAGATGGAACTGCTGGGAATTGATAGCAGTACAAAATGACCAAAACAACTGATGTGTATATCGTCAAAAATGTGTAATAGCAATACAAGATACGGCGAAAGTAGTTGAGAGAAAACTACAAAAATTTTTTAAAAACTTTTGCGATAAAAAAGAGCGAGAAAATCATAAAGTTTGAATATTTTAAAAAATGGATTAAAAAATATATTAATAAGTTTGAAGTTTATTTCCAGTTTATTTTAACGAAGATACTCTATATTCACAGATTGTGAAACATATTACTTCTAATATTTCCTATTTATTTTCATTAACATGTAATCTGAATTTCAAAAAAATTATAAAACGATTCTCTAAGCACACAAAACAAAAACAAGCTCACCAGTAATAGATGAATTAGTACACCGAAGAGTACGAAAAAACCAACAGTGTATAAAACTGGTGGGGTCTGAATTGAAATAATGAGCAAAACAGAAGTAACAACGAAAATCCAATACTTCACTAAACAATCTCTTAGCCACGAGACGGCTACTGATCCATACTGAAAACAATATCTAATAGGAAAACTATTCTTTTAAATTAACAACTTACTATTGATTTAATCTTCCTTAATTAATATTACTTCAATGCAGAACACATCAAGAAATTTTTTGAAATTGCACATTGCAACCAGTAAACCTAATATATGTAATATAAACAACATGCTACCTATTCCTTATCGAAGGAAGCACCATGTGGTTTGTTTGTCCCTGATGACTATTGAGGTAACATAATAGTCATTAATGAAAAAAAGTAACTGCATTAATTTCCGTCAATAAAAAAATGATTACTGTAATTTTAGATTCAAATTCACAGCTTTCACTAATTGACATTTACAGATCCGAAACGAAACTGACTGACAATAACAGTCACGTCAACAAATCAAAAACTTACGAAAAAAAAGTTAATAAAATTGCAAGTCAGATTTGAAAAAAGAAGCTGCAATCGTTTCAGATCAACAAATAAAAAAATATACATGGAAACCTATATATTAACAAAAAAAATTATTTAAGCTCACTTGATAGGATGTTGTAAGGTTCGTTCCCAATATCAGATTAGGATTAACAGTTGAAGGATTACCATATAATTGATATTGACGATCACTACACGTTGAACCGTAATATTTTTCGTGAAGATGAAATCGAAGCAATGCAAACAACGGTAGGCTCAATAAACCCTGGTAAATAAACATTAACAAAATACATCACAAAAACAAGACATCTCGAAAATGTAAAGGAAGAAGAGTTAAGTGGTATCATAAAATATTCTCGAAATTTTCATCTTATAAAACATAAATGTAAATAATTTTGTGTTTTATAAGATGAAAATGAATTTTACGTGTTGGAATCAGTAGTGATAATAGTTGGCTGATGAGCAAACAGACTACATAAGCAAAATTCTTTTCCAAACCTAACTAAAATAAATAAACTAACTTAATATTTTAAGTGCTTGATGAAGTTTGCAGTCATAAAAAATTACAAAATTCAAAACAAAGATGGGCAGATAATTATTTATGTAAGAGTTCTAAATTTTTAAATTTCACAAAGACAGGAAAGGTACTACGTTATTTGATTAGTAGTTACAAATACGCTGATGCCAAAAATCTGATTGTAACATTGAAAGTGCAAATTGCAAAATGTTGTTGAAAACAAAAAGTTTCGAATCAGTTTAGAGTCAAGATGCTTTCATGAGACTTTTTTTTTTCAAAATTTTCAGCTCAAATATCTATAGACTATGCTTCCTTATTAATTATACTAGTTTTTAATAACATCATAAAACAGTTTTCATGTTTTGCTGAAATATCTAAAAAATAAAGACACAATGCAGTATATGTTATAGCTGCAAAACATATTAGCATTTAAACTACTCATTGAGTTCAGAAAAATTTCAATTACAACTTATAATTATATAATTTTAAAATAAATAATATATTGTTTTCACTATTTTTGCTATAAAATGATTATCAATACTTAATTTGAAAGAAAAAAAAAAGCGAAATGGAATTGTTTTTTCAAACAGTAAGTGCATACAATAATGCCAAACAGTTCTTCTATTCTGCCAAAAAATGAAATATATTCCAAATAAATGAAAAATCGAAAGTTACTCACAATAACACAAGTGAAGGTAACTGTTTTTTGCCGACCCAACAATCTATGTCAAATATTCATACCCTCCGACGTCCTCTCTCACTTTACATAACCGCTTCCTAAGACTTAACAATACACACACTTCGTTTCTGCATTTACCATACCAAAAAATGAATTGCTGTATTCAACGAATGATTCATTGAATGCTTTTCTTTCTACTCACTTTAATAACCGACAACTATTCACCAACAAACGTACCCACTGATTTAATTTTTTATATCATCAATAATGATGATGATTTTTGACAGAGTAACTACAAATTTGAACATACTGAAAACTCTGCAAATATACTCATTAAAATGAAAGAAATGAACCTTCACAAGAAGGGTAAGAAATGCCATTACTGGATCATCTGCAGAAGTGAAACCTAAAAGTTCCAGATAGAAATAGTGCGGTAATTCTTGTTTTATATCCATACTATATATATACTGAGCAATGTACAGAAACTGAAACGAAATTTTACAGTAGAATTAGTCAAGAGACAGAGTGCCATTTTTGAATTTGCGTGAAATCATATTACGATTTCTAGCATAGATAACCAAAATTTTAAGACTTTAAAGGGCTTTGCATTTTCGACAAATTATTCGAAGCTAATACATATTAGGAAAGTAATTAACGATCAGCAAAAAAAAAGGACAAGAAAAAATGAACATACTATAGCATATGCTAAAATTAATGGTGATGCTCGAAATGCCATTTGGCGGGTATTTTTAAAAACCAAAATAATACAAGCTTGCAGAAGAAATATGAGGCCAAACAAAGAGTGATATAGAAGAGCCCACAACTAAAACATACCGTAATTTTAGATACTAAGAATGAAGCATCTGAATCAAATCAAACACACAATGCACCATGTGAATATACTTCAGATCGCGTTTTGTCTTCATAAAGGATGTACTATACTAGTAATTAATTTTCCAAGAGACCTTCTGAATAATTCCCCTTTTGATAATACTTTAACGAAAAAACCAAAAAATGTATCCCAAAAAACGTTAAAATAAGTTACCATTATAGACAGCAATGAAAAAACATAAAACTGATGTGAAAGAATCGATATCATGGTAGAAAGTCCTTGAGATATTTCTGTTTTGTGATTTTCTGGCTCTAAAAAGTGTATTTGTTAAGTTTGGAAATCTAGCAACTTTCTTCTCGATTACAATTAGAGGAAAATATGACATGGAAAAAGAGAATGATAATAAAATGACATTGAAAGAAAAAATTACCAGCAAGAAATGTATTTATATTGTGATGGTTCCCACTAGCAGAAGTTTTTTGAGACAATGCCTGACTACCAAGATTTTGAGAATCACCTTCACTGGCCAACAGCTGAATTATTGAAAAACTAATAACCAATCGTTTAGCGTAAAAGACAAAAATTTTTAAATAAAAATTTAGCTAAAAGAACCGGAGAACAACTAAAACAATGAAAATTAACGACAAGACTTAAAAGAATTATTGCTAAAATAGTTCTCAATTTAAACAGATTTATTTTGTGCACAAGAAAGTTAAAGGTACTAATTCTTATTAAATTCATGACTAAAAAAATTTTTAAGAAGTTTAAAATTTAAAGCTAATACTATAGCGTTTAAATGTTTCTAAAATTTTCTGCACAAACACAATTTTTCCTTGGATATTTTTCAATTGCTTTCTTATATTATTATCTCTACTAAAATGCTCTAATAAGCCTACACAACTATATTTTACAAAAATTCAATAAAAAACCAAAAAGTAAATGTGCAAAGTGTCGTAAATTATGCATTTTACCCTATTAAAATTAAAATAATTCTATCACAAAATTGACAGTTATCAAAGAACATGAAGTAAAATAGATTAAAAATAAATATGCTTCTAAAATTAAAAACGAATAACAGAACAGAAAATGCAACAGTATGCAAAAAATAAACTTTAAAACTAAACACATATTATCTGAATGAATGCTCAAAAATTATACTTACCTCTTCATGTATACTACTTCCAGCACTTCCACAGGTCTTTTGCGAGTGACGAATACCATATCTCGTGAAATCATACTGCACAATCAAAAAATGATATAAACCCAAAACAATTAATATATTCACAAATACTGTCCAGTAATTAGATGAATCAAGATTTAATGACCACCACATATTACAGTCTATATAAAAAACTGGGACGAAGCCAATCACACTGTAATAAATGCTATGTGATGATAAAAAACTGAAATTTTATTAGAACATTTTTAAAAAGGTAGCGTTAAAAGAAAAAAAGTAAAGGAAACATTATTAGATGCCATGTAGTAATTTTATTGCCCTACATTAATAGAAGAAGTGAAACAGTAATAAAAACTTATGATCAAAAAAGGATGTATAAATCTACATACCGAGCAACAAAAGACTTTCGACCTATGATGATTTGAAAAAATGGTATTTGATAGATATAGAGCAACAGAAAATGTAGCATAGAGTAATACATTATGAGAAGTTTGACAGTATTATAAAAACGTCGTTGAAAAGGCTTATGTGATGCCCAAAATGTTGTAACGAAAAGAAATGCAATAAAATACACAGAGTTTAGCAAAGATGGCTGAAAATTACATATATTAATTTAATAGTGTAAGTTAATGTTAATTAACATTACTGTTTCCATTTCTAATATAATTTGCAAATGTTTGTGAGTCTTATCAAAGTTGAAAATTGAGGCTTTACAATAATACAATTTAACCTACCTGAATGATACCAGCAAAACCAATGATTAAGATTACTGCAACATCAGATAACTTTTTGAATGTCAGTATTACTGTTCCGACCGTGCGCAGTTTATTCGGTTTTACTTCACTAAAACAAAAAAGGATAAAAAATATCATTTTTCACCATATCTCAACCATTTTTACAATAAAAAATTTATTCACGGATAAATTTAAGCAGTGAAACAAAGCTATCACCTTGGAGTTTCTTGAAATAAAGGCCCAACAGAAGGAAGCTGTTCATCACTACTACGGCTGATAATAGTGCAACAGATAGCAGTAATAAAAGAAGCTGCAAGAGCTAAAAGCTCAGGAAGAATTACACGGATCGAGTCAAAGCCAGCACCATATTTAATCCTCAAAAGTATGGAAATGATAATTTGTGATGTACAAAAAAGCTACTTTATATTGTGACATATGTATAATATCCAGTAAATCTAGACATACGATTTCATACTAAATTTTGATTTGTAGCTATTATTACACTGACCTAATCAATCCAATTTGTCGTAACCAGAAGTTCAACACTGATTTATTGCATGTTTTCGTATAATCATCGATATCTGGTTGCGTGATTACTTCAAAAACCTGATAACTAAATTGAATCGCAGATGCTACAAGTGAGGTTAGCAATACAAGAAATAAGTACAAACGAAGAGTTCGCGAGACAGGCGTTGATGAGAAAGGTGTCAAAAGTGGACCAATTAGAGCGAATATTATATAAACAACAGAGATCAAGCACGGTCGAATGAATGAACCTGTAAGATATATAAGCAATGCTGAATATTCTTGGTAACAGAAGGTGATATAAAGTTGTTAGAAAAATTAATTAACATGCTTCGATTACAAAGTTGTCAAATAATTTCAAACAAAGCAAATATTTCACTTTTGTTTTCTTTCAAATACCATTCAGAATATAATTAAATAAAAAAATTTCAAAAACTAACCAAAAAGTAGTGCGATAGGAAGAATAAAACGGCATAAAATTTTTCCAAGTAAAATAAGGCTCATGTTAGAAAAAGTACGCATGATAAAGCGAATTTTACTCGTCGTCTTAAATCTACCACTGAATCACTACCATCACTCTCACTACCTGCAAGTAAATTTTCTGTACACAAACAAACAAATAGAAAACACGAAAAAATGTTCCACGAACTGAGAAATGTATCAATCATGGACTGCTCAAAAAATAACTCTTTTGACACAGGAGAGAAAAAATATAAGAGGAATATGGTGATACAAGTGAAATAACGCCAGAGTTATTGAGGAAAGTAATTAGTTTTATTATAGCTAACATAAAAAACCCAATTACTTGGTAATTTTACAAAAACAGTCAAATTTCAAGAGTTCAAAATTTTAAAATTTAATGAATGAAATTAAGAAAGAGAAGTGAACTACATTTAGTCAATCACAAGTTTGATATCAGTAAAGTTAAACTCGAAGGTTTGATAATAACAAACATTGCATCAGCAAATTGCCTTCGAAAATGGCAACTAAATAAACAAAGTAGATAGTAGTGATATGGATAAGCAAGAATAGAACAGCTGACACAGACTAATATACCAGTACACAGTAAAATGCTCTTAATTTCTATATATATATAAATATATCCAAATTTTGTTTTCAATTACAGTGCAGAATAGTGCTTGAAAATTTGCTCTAATAAATATATGTGAGCTATAAATGTCAAATAAAACTTTGAAGTGATGCGATGAAAATTAGAGAAATTCATCTATACAAGCAAGAATAACAAAACAAAATACATATGTTCGAAGCAACTGAACATTTCTAGTAAGAGATATATGCACCAAAAATCGAAATGAAACGAACGTGAGGATAATGCAAGAGAATGGAATGAAACAAGGGAAGGAAGCAATTTAGGGCACTCACTTCCTCTTTGCCAAGATGATAAAAATAACTTTTTTTGCACTCTCAGACAGCATAGATATTTTAGAAAGTCCAACTTATGTATACTGCTCAATATTCGCAGAGTAATTGTTACTTACTACTTTTATAAACTCAGAAAAAAAGTTTCACGCCATACATAATAATACCAATTCAAAGTGGCTGTTACACACTGATAAATTTGCAGTTTACCAGCTATTTGGCACTCACATACAAAACAGAAATTTTTATCCTATATGAGCAGTACTATCAGTCGAATTTAATACTAGCTTCTTGTGGTTTCTAAAAATAATTTAAACTTAATCCCTTTCCATCAGTCATCTATTTGGTATAAAAACAATTTTGCCTCAACAAAAACATGATGGACTTACTACAAGAAAATAACGAGAATATGAAATTTTGAAACCATACAATTATACTCTCACTTCAGATTGAAACGGTCTTCTTTTATCAGAAAAAAATAGAAACAGTGGCATCTTATATATATTGCTCAATATTCGCATTTAGAAGGCAGCATAATGAATACTTCAAAATAATACCTCAATTTCCAATCAAGCTATACAAATCCAAATTAGATCCGTGTTGAAATGCATTCATAACTTCAGATACAGAATGAAACAAAAAAATCTTTTTTTGGTTAATGATAAAAATGAAATCTTACAAACTGCTAAATGAGATTTTTTCAAATATCAACCCACTTGCAGGCACTAGAGCAGCAAAATAATTGGAAAATTTAGTAATGAAATCAGACCGAAAATATAATTGATTTGAAACTATGAAATATGTAACTTTTAATAATATTAGCGTAAAACAAATAACATCAACAATAATTTCCGTTATTTCAACAAGCTATCGAAACAATGAACAGAACAGATTTATGGCATAACATCTATTTAAAGATTATTGTTACAAGCTAAATGGATTTAAGGACAACTGCAATAAGCTAAATATGATTAATAACTAATTTATAAAATTCTGTTAGACCAACTTAATGGCACGACTGAAACATACATAAAAAACCTTTAATTGGAATATCTTTTTCTTTTCTTTAGCAAGCTATAACGCAATAAAATTATATATTCAAACTAAATTTAATAGCTCAAAATTCACACATTTAACAATTGATGAAAAAATCTCACATATATTTTTACTACTAGCCAGATTTGTGATCACTATATTACGTTTTACGAATAAACGCTTATGAATCACTTACCAAAGGGAACATAATCACATTGCTTCACGCCAATAACAATGATAAAGCTTGCACATTTCAGAGCAGGTTTCCATTTGATTGAGAGTTGACGAAATAAGAAAAGAGAAAAATTTAACGGAGGTGAATCATTTATTTTAAATCGTTTTAATTTTGAATTAGTTCAATAAACTTATATAGACTCAACAATTATTTTATGCTTATTGTAAGCCAGGAAATTTCCAAAATTATGTATATAATTTTATAACTTTTCATTTTGATTATAAATAGTAAGCATGTAACGATCAAGTCAAATTATTAAATCAAAACTAATTTGATTTGATTATATATATATATTACTACTGCTCTTTGATCTTCTTTTTCAAAGTTGTAGACATAAACGATGGATAATCCCGGTATTAATCAGTATGATAACTAAGATCGTGAAGACGACAATTGTTCCACAGATATCAATGACATTCGTCTATTTTTCATTTTCTAGGCACATTTGGCATTGTACTCACTTTGATGTAAATTTAAAATTTTCATACTGCAAAAAAAGCATTTCTGTGAGGAATGTTTTTCACAGTGCGAGCACCAAATACTGTTTTAATAACTGCTGAGTATTTATATAATTTTTAACTTCTGTTATTTAATTTTATAAAATCATTTTAAAACTCATTTAAATTTATTTCCATCCAAAAGTAACCTCTTTTCAAACACTATTTGACAGTGGATCCAGTGATTCTAAGAAAAGTTGACTGAGTAAATGCATCGGTCCTTTCTTGTATTCCAGTCGTTTATTTCTTTCCATCATTCCTTGAACGTTATTTTTTTAACCTTCATAACAGTTTGGTAGTAATGATTTTGCTGTTGAAGAGTACCTTTAAAATTCTGGAAAAGCAATCTGTAATTATTATTTCTGACTTTTATAATAAAGATGCAGTTGTTTTGCATCCAACCTTTTTGCATAACCAGAATTATTTCTGAACAAATTGCTTGCTTATGAATACCACAACTGTTTTCACAAAACTACCGTTTAAGAGTTTTCCACATGTCTAACTGCACCCAGTTTGCTTGTCTCTTCTTCATTATTACCATATTTATTCACTTTAAATCACTTTATAGTTTACAAATGTATATCTTGTCATTATTCCTTTAATTAATTTGAAAATAGACCAAAACATCTCAATTTGTATTTTACACATAAAGTACCGAGTTAAAAAATATTTAAACTCTTCAATTTCATTACAACTAATATCTGTGGTTCGAAAATTGGTCTTTGTCAGGGATACCGAAATAGTAAGCTTATGAATAAAACAAATATTACATGGGAACGATCGCGCATGAATAACACAATACTGTAAGAAAGATTTTATTTGCAATCTAGATCACAATAATGAGTAACATGAGCAAGTTATTTCAACTAAGAACTATCGTTTGTACCAAAAGCTAGTATTTGCCATCTGTACATTATTTATTCATATAAGCAAATATTCAAGCTTTCATCAAACTTCATAGAAGAATACTTCACATGAATATTCTCTCAATGGAACTAACTGATAATTTCATACATGAAAATATGATTTACAATAAAACACGTGCAAGTTATGAAAATATAATTTGAGGCAACAATTAAATTTATTGTTATGAAAGTATAATAATTCGAGTTTCAGATCGATAAACTGATGCATTAATTAAAAAAATACACAAATTATGAACAAAACAAACAAGCACTACTCCAGCACATATAAACAGTAAAATACAAAAGAAACAGAGCATATGGTTACATTTAATAAGTTTATATCGAATAAATTTTCACCATAACACCTGCTATTGCTATTAATGGATGTACTAATTATATCACACAGCATTTACTGAAAAACTCTACTGCCATAATTTAATCAATTTATGCAAAATATAAGAGGGAGAATACATGTTTAAATGATTGGCATTATTTAGAAATTATGAATACGTACGTGAGTTTAAGCTTGTGCATTCTTGCACATGTGCATTTGTGAATGTTTGTGCGTGCATGTGCAATAATCTATGTGTATATATGTGTGAGTGTGTGTGTGCATGGGTGTTTTTATAGCTCCCTCCTATTTTACTGCTAATCAATAATATCATATTATATACATGCTGATTCCACCCGCTTTAGTGACTTTTTAAATGGATGACAAAAAAGAAACGATTATCTGACAAGGATTGATCACAAAGAAATAAACTGCTAAGAATATATAACAGGATTTACGCTATATCATCTGCCATTCCACGACAAACAACATTATACACACTCTCTAAGTGAGTGAGTGATGAGTGAGTGATTAAATGAGTGAGTAAGTGAGTAAGTAAGTGAGTGAGTGAAGTGAAGTGAAGTGAGCAATATGAAAGCTCGTCAAAATAAACAATTCCCCCGTGACAATAAATTGTTATATGAATAATCATTTGCAATTGATTAGACAGTTTTTGGTTACTGCGTTACACTTCAGTCTAAATTATATTATTACATTACTGATTGGATGCGAATAAATAGTTTGAAAATTTTTGCTATCAATTCTTCTTATCCTCAATGTATTAACAAAAGAAATGTTTTTTTACTTGCATTGCATACATTTATTAAAAAATTCAATAATTGCAAAGCTATATAATTTATGTTCTTAATTATTGATACTGCTAGTAGGACAATTTGTTTGAGTACTGATTACTGATTACTAATTTGATGCGAATACAACTTTTATTCTTAACTTCTTTTCAACGATAATGAGATTAGTGTGAAGCGTAATATTTAATATATATATATATTAAGTTTTTAAAATTTATTGCTTAAACATTGCTGCTAGCAATACTGATTAAATCATATCTAATTCAACAGCTTGAGTAGCAAAAGAGCTTTTGAGTAAAATTAAATATAATGTGAACATTACATTAATACTTGGCTCTGCTTTGGTAGTTTTGATATTTCACATTGCATTTAAAAGGGATCATTCATTTTCCACTTATATTTTTGATTTGCTGTTTACTCATGAATAATGCATTCTTGTGTAGAATTTTTGTCATTTTATTGTGAATCAATCAGTAATTCATTCGTTAGTCTGTTTCTTGTGCTTCTGAGCCATTTTTATTTCTGAACTTTTTTAGTTTTCAGTGCTCAGCTTTACAACTGTAACAACATATTATCAGTACTACTTCATTTCAAATAAAGAACTAACGGTATCACTAACTTATAAAAAAGGATGACACACTAATAATTTCGAAGGAATATTTTCAAAACTCTAATACCCAAGATTAATTTACAGTGTTTTTCTGCAAGCATAATTTGAATTTATTTCCCATTGAATAAATCGTAATCCTTAATGAATTGAGTTTTTTCAAAACTTATTTTTGACTCTAAAGCAA
Organism: Thelazia callipaeda; assembly: GCA_900618365.1. Classification (NCBI taxonomy): domain Eukaryota; kingdom Metazoa; phylum Nematoda; class Chromadorea; order Rhabditida; family Thelaziidae; genus Thelazia; species Thelazia callipaeda. The sequence goes on from UYYF01004599.1 coordinate 49,130, forward strand.
TGTTTTTTTTTTCAACTTTTCATAATGACTGGCGGATTTTAGACGATCAAGGATAAAAGTTTTTAAAATTCCTTTAGCGGTCAGCTTACCGCTTAAAGGAAAAAGCATCATCTTGTACTGTTTTTAAATTAGAGCAGTCCATTTCGGCCATGGTTCTTTATCATTTTGTATAAAAAGCTTCAGTTTATCTCTTAATCAATGTAATAAAAAAATTTTGACGCATCAGAAAATAAGTAACAAATTTTATGTTAAACGGAGTGAGTTTTTATATTTTCCGTCATCACGTTACAGCATAAAAATACGTTTACTTTATGGACGACGAATAACTAGTTTTTCTATTTGAATGTTTTAAAAATATAATTAAGTAAATAAATACACGTGATAAGCATCACTGTTGCATTGAGCTCATTTTAGCAAATGCTTAGGAAACTTTTGTTGTCTAAAGACTTTTAATTCATGGTTTATTGTCGTTTCAGTTCTTACATGTTTTTAAAATCTTTTTTCTCTTCTATACACAAAATTTTTCAACATACAAATAGGTTTTTAATAAATAGATACTTTAATGGAAATACTTAACTTGTGTGGCACATGTTCTCAAATTTTAATTTTGAGAAAAAATTATAGAAAGAAATATTCTTGCATTGATTCTTTTCAAATTCAATCTTTCTTATTTAACTTCAAATTTCTTCTATTTATACAGGGTTTTCTTCTGTCTTATCAAAGTTCATTTCTATGCAAGCATTCTCAAATTTATAGTGATTTTTAGTGAGTGGGAATTAACTTGTTTAAGACTCTTCTTTTCAATCAATCATTAGTTGTAAGTCTTATAATCACGTCAGGTTTTAAAAGTAACGCTTTAATTTATATTTTCAATCTATCACTTTCCGTGGCATCATTTCTGTGTTTTCCTTAATGTTTTAAAATCTTGCCACATTTGAGATATATGGCTAATGCAGCACTCACAACATGCTCATTTTATTTTATTGTGGCTGTTATGGAAGGCTTAACGAAATAGCATGTTTCTCATATTACACTAAAGGCAAGTTCCCTACTAATTAATGTTTGATTTCTAAGGTCCATCCAAGAAATCTTTTGAATTTTACTGTTGATAGCACATTTCTTGAATGGACTTTAGAAATTTGAATACTTTTTTTTCACTATTATTTAGCTGTGCTCAGTTTAAGGCAGTAATCATAAGTATTACTCAATATTCATTTCAGATTTTCTAATATTATTTAGGATGTTTCAAGTATTATTATTATTCTTTATTTTTCTCTATATTTTCATTCTAATTCCTGCATCTCTTGGGATTTCATATGGCATACGTGAACGATATGCTCAAATACTGCTTACAATTTTTGAGGTACATTTCCTTACATTTTAATTGTTATCGTTTAAATTTGCTGTGAAACTATTCATGAAATACTTGTTTTTCTATAAAGTGGAGTACAACAAATGGTGCGTCATTCTGTACTGATGCAGAAACTGACAAAATTACCAAGGAACACAATGCTAAAATTCAAAGTTAGTTTATCATTATGTCAGCAAGAATTGCAAGCATTATTTACCGTTCATTTATATATTTATTATAAATTAAAGCATATTATTCTAACATGCATATACATACTTATGCATCGGCTAGTTTGTTTATGATAACAGTTTGCTTTTTTAGTACATAATATCAAGTTGTTTAGATATAATACATAATAAAAAGAAGAAAAGTATTCAATTAAAATTGAACGATAACGAGTGGGCAGCAACTGATCATAATGTCATTGAAACAATTGTCAATGATGGCTTGGATTTCATTTCTGTAACTTTAATTTCTATGAGATTAAAAAAAGTACATTAAAGTTAAACTGTAATCTTTGTTATTGATTTTAAAAAGTTACTTTTATCTGCCATTTTAGTTGAAAAAATATTCTTATTTGTAAGTTTATTTTTATAAATAGTCATTTCATGTGATATGATTTTAATATTTATAGGCAGGCATTAATTCGATAATTGATGATGTAGTAACGATCCGTTTCAAAGCTGAGCAGTTAGCCTCTTGGAATTTGCTAACGCGGACGGGTTGCACTTTTGAGCATATCTCGTATGTTCACAGAGGCAACTTTTTTAAACTCACTTTTAGTGTTGATTACTTTTAGGTCATTGTAGTGAAATTTATTATAAAAAGAAGAAGGCTGAAACTGTGTAAAATAATTCATCTTTCTCACTTTAAAATCATATAACTGTTGTTGCTTTATTATGGGCAAATATTTTTAATAGATAAATTGACACTCATAGTTGTGATTTCACTTTTTCTTATCAATTACACACTTGATATTCGCTTGATATTTGCATATTTATACATTATTTATTACATTACCTCATACGAAATAAGATTATTCGTCGCTTTCATTCTTCTTCACGAATCGTTCTTTGAAAAATATGGCGAAAATTTCTCTTCTTGAAGTTAGAGCTATCTATGATCATTGCAGGTGGAAGCTAACAATTCTTTGGGTTATTGGTTGTTTTTTCCGATATTTAATATTATTTCCCATTAGGGCTTGCATATTCGTTATTGGTGCTACACATTTGGTTGTAATTGCAAATGTGGCTGGATTCATTCGAAATAAAAAGTAAGCTATTTCGTAAATTGAAAATTTTTCAGAAAATTATGAAAATTACAAAGATTAAAAATTTAAAATCACAAGATCAAGGGTTAAGTAATTAATTATATTTTGTGCTTAAATTATATATGAACTCCAAATTTTATCAAATCGATTTCTAAGAAAATATTTGAACTTCAGTAAAATTGAATATATATATATATATATATATATATATATATAT
>UYYF01004600.1:0-26428 GCA_900618365.1 Thelazia callipaeda
TTTGTAAATATATCTTTGATAATGCACTGGCAAGAAATATATTTTTTTTAAATTTTTTGAAGCAAAATTTTACTTTTTTTCAAATTTAATTTACTTCTATCGTTGTGTTGCAACAGCAAATAGTGTCACATAAACTGCAGCGAAATTTTCCTACTTAGCGACTAATTGGTCAGATAATCAGTAAATTTAAAAGGATTTTTCTTGCTTGCAGATTTTTTTCTTCCATTCTTAGAAACTGTGCTCTTCAAAAATTTTGAAAAGATTAGAATTATGGAAATAATAATAACTGGCAAAGAAAGTTTAGTCGTTGAATGATAAGGTAATGTAGCGAGTGGTAGAAAGAATGGAAGTAAGCTTTGTGCAACAGGTTGTATTAATCCTTCTGACATTTTGAACATGGATTGTTTACTTTTAAAAAGTTTTATATAAACAGCGGGCTTTTCTTTTTTTTCGGATTATGTCTTCGTTAATTTTTTTACTTACTTGACGTAAAACTTTGAGATATATCATTAGTGTGTGTTGTTATAAAATGTCTTTTATGTCGTTAAACTCTGATTTTTTTTACTTTTTTACATCTCATGGACATGAAAAATGATGCCAAATCTTTTTTCACCGATAACTTTTTATCATCGAATTTCTGGGATGTTCTGGTTACCTCGTAATGGCTTATTAGTTGCTCGTTTTTATATTTTTTAAATCATCATCCCAAATATTTGGTGATATAGTTGATTGATATAGAATTAACTGATTGAAATATACCTATTGCTGGTAATTAATATTGATTGTCATGAGGGCTGGTTACAAGGTTTTTAACCTATTGCTCTTCGTGTTTTATTACTTGGAATTTTGAATTACAATGAAGGATGTTTTTGTAATCATTTCATTTTACATGCATTAAGTGTTCTTCACAGTCATTTTGTATCATTGGAAACTGCAATGTTTTTGTTTCATTTCTATTTTCGATACATGATTACCCGTTTTTTCCCATCTATTATACTACTACACGTCGATTCTTACTTTTTGCTTCAGATAATTCGTCTTTGATAAAAGATGTTGACAGAAGTAATTTTTTGTGCATTACATATTGTATATTTTGTCAGAATATACAGAGCATTGGGTTTTACTGAGTACAGAATAGCAAATAGTATGGCTAAGATTTTGAAGTGAGTAAGAAGAGGTTAAAACAGTCATTAGAAATTTCACGCAGATTTATTGGTTTCTTCGGTTTGGAAAGATATTGTGCAAAGTTAATTTTGCTTACTTTATTTTTTCATCAAATGGCAGGAAGCTGTATGCTTACAGTACTTCCTTCCCTAAAAAACTGCCATTATTTCTGAAAGTATGGCAAAGATTATTAATTGATATAGCATAAAATGGTGGATATAATTTATGATTTATAATTAGAACACAATTAACTATATAAAGCTAAGGCTCGAAGTTAAGCAATGAAGCGGGCAACGGAGTCACGGAAATTATTATGCAATATGAATTGATGACATGTATGCAAAAAGATTCATTTCATTCTTGTTTCTTCACAAATAACTTGACAACTACAGCTCATATGCTTATTATATTAGTTAATTTGTAGCATTTATGTTTTTCCATGAAATATATCCGTTCTATGATTAAAAAATAGATTGATTAATAGTAATGATACGAAATACGGAATAGTGAGTGAAGTAAGCAAAATACAGAAGAATGTTGAAAGGATAAAGCGTGGGATATGGTTGTGTGAAGCACATCACATTCATCTCTTGGCTTTATTCAAATACAAGTGAATTTTTTTAAACTGCAATTAAAAAATAATATATGAATATTACTTAATTTTTTCAAGTAGTCATCTAGCCATCTGTACAAATGAATGAATGCTCAAAGTGATAGCTAGCACTTTCTTTCATACATATTACACACACACTCCTTCAACTTTCTTCCCACACAAAAAGCTTTACCACAAGCAAATGAATATATTGGGAATGTAAGTATACTATCAACCTTACTACTTGAGAAAATCAAGTTGGTTTGATAATTAATTTAGTTAATAAAAAACAAATTTGCCTCATTACAAAAGTTCATCTATTCTAAACTGCATAAAAAATAACTGATTAAAGTATTCTCATTATTATCACTAGAAACTATTCACATCTGATTTCGATGCAGTTATTAAAAAAATAAACTCATTCTTGCATTTGCATTTGCACTTGCACTTGCACCTGCACTTGCACTTTTTTCACATTTCTGACCACATTTTTGCGATAACTTTTTGTACAATAATCTATCAGTGCACATATTCACATTTTATACAATAATCCATCAATCTTATATGTTCACTTTCTGCCAGCACTAATTTTCACATGATAGTATCATATGCTACTGCATACCATTTTGTCTTATTTTTCCTCTTAATTCTTGATCAACTTAATTATTTTAAGAATTAATAAAAAATGCATAATAAATCAATCACTTACTTATTTGTTGACAATTTTCTGGCTTACTTTTTTCTATTCTTGCCTCAAAAATGTGCACATGAACCCACGCATAGGTACAACAATTACTACAAATCACGTAGTTATAAACTTTATTAAGCTTTTTCAGTTTTTTTTTAACTCGCGTGAAATTTTTTGAATAAATAAATTTATTTTTACTCAATTATACACAATTTTGCCTTATGAAAAAATTTCGTATTGTGCACAAACTTGCAAGTTGCCTTACATTTTCATAACGTTTTATTGCCCGCATATTTTTGAATTTGCATAACTTAATCGCAGCTGCAAAGTTTCGCCTATTTTTGAAAGTGATTTACATTTTGAGACGATAAATGCAAGAAAATGTCATTATTTTGCATATATTCGTTAATATAATTATTCTTATCATCTTAAAAAATTTGTCGAATTACAACTTTGCTAATTTTTCATTTATTTCTTTAATATTTATTGTTTTTACCGCTTTATTGTATTACTATGTGATTACTGTTACGAGGGACTCACTAATAATAATGTCACACCTTAGTATTGGTTTTATTTTTCATGCCATATGTGATGACATTTAGAAGATAATTGAAAAATTAGCAGCAATAATAACAATAATATTATTAAAATTAGTAATAATAATAATAAGTAAATAATGAAATTATAGGTACCCGAGAATATGAATGCATTATGATTGAAATGGTGGTGAAAATAGGCAAGGGGATAATGTTGTTGACATCAAAAGCCGACCATAAATGTCAACACGTATGTCACGTGACGTGATTTTCTGCTGTTGTTTGAAAGTATTTGCATTCTACAACGAGCATGGCGTCTTGCCAAAGAGAGATTAAAGAACAGCAAAGAATGACTTATTAATACTAAGTTAGAGTGAAAATTACTGAAGTGATGAGTAGTGTCAGTAATAATAGTAGTGGAATGTTTCAGCCATAAAAAGATTTTTCCTTAAAGTTAGTTGTTTGTATTTTTTTTCCGTCAAATGTTTGAGATTTTTTTGCAGAAAAAGTAATCATATAAAATGTCTATTAGTGATGTATCAAAGCAACCGCAAATTAAAATTGGTCATTATGTTCTTAATCAAACGCTTGGTGTTGGTACTTTTGGTAAAGTGAAAGGTAGACTTTGACTTTATACGAATAATTTGTCAGTTAAATTTAACATATTGTTCATTGTTGTCTTCAGTTTCCTTATTTTAAAGGTTAGATTTCTTTGTTTGGGCTTTGATAAAAATTTTGGCTGAGGTCATTAATATTTTTTATCGTTTAACTAATTAATAATCGTTTTGGCTTAATTTATTTTATGTTATTTGTATTGTTTTTCCAATTTTCATGAATTTCAGTAGGTACTCACGAAGGTACGGGTTACAAAGTTGCTGTAAAAATTTTGAATCGACAAAAGATTAAAACTTTGGATGTTGTCGGAAAAATACGCCGTGAAATACAAAATTTGTCATTGTTTCGACATCCACATATCATTCGTTTGTATGTTTGCTTTATATTTTGTAGAAGAATTAGGAGATATGTTGAAAACTTCTTCGCTTCTTTATTTGCACTGCGTTGTTTACTTTTCTCAATATCTGTTTTCTTCAAGCTCGGAAAGTAAAACTAGTAATTAGCATATTAATAAGTATTACTTTATTTAGTCTAATCCCGAGTACAACTTTAGATATCAAGTAATAAGCACGCCAACGGATATTTTTATGATAATGGAATTCGTTGCTGGTGGTGAACTGTTCGATTATATTGTCAAGCATGGAAGAGTCTGTTTCATTTATTGTTGCAGAAAGTGTTTTTACACTTCTTTTTTTTCCTAGGCATTGTTTTTTGCTAGAAAAAGGAATAGTTTTTTCATATTCTTTCAAATTAAGTGTGCTATGGATGAGTAAATTTTGAGTTCGAAAAGTTAAGATGGGAGTTATTTTTCAGCTGAAGACTCCCGAAGCACGTCGTTTTTTCCAGCAGATAATTTCGGGTGTAGACTACTGCCATCGTCATATGGTAGTGCACAGAGATTTGAAACCTGAAAACTTGCTACTTGATGACAAAAATAATGTGAAGATTGCTGATTTTGGTAAGTTTGTGTTCGGTCAGTAGTTTTGATTGTTACTCACATCTTCAAATAACCTCATATATTGCATGTTTTTTAAGGTTTGTCTAATATAATGACTGATGGTGATTTTTTGCGAACAAGTTGTGGCAGTCCTAACTACGCAGCACCTGAAGTGATTTCTGGGAAGTGAGCTTCATAACAATTTCAGTATTTAGCGCATGAATTGAAATAATTGCCGTTACTTGGAATTTGTTTGTTATAATTTTTCAGATTGTATGCAGGTCCAGAGGTTGATGTATGGTCGTGTGGTGTTATCTTGTATGCTCTTTTATGTGGTACTTTACCATTTGATGATGAACATGTGCCATCTCTGTTCAGGAAGATCAAAGGTATTTCACTAGGAATTCAAAAATTCTTGTATTGTGGTGGTCAGAACTAAATCATGTCCAATTCACTATTTTAAACATAGTTATATAATCAAGGAGGAAGTCATAACTGTTTTTCAAATAGTGAGCTAGGTATGATTTATATTTGAGCAGCAAACAATACTTGGCGATATGGATTCGTTATAGATCCTGAAGAAAAACTACTTGCAATGTTTCTAAATGAATATTGCAGCTGGTATATTTCCAATTCCTGATTATTTGGAGAAGCAAGTTGTTAACTTGCTATTACATATGTTACAAGTTGATCCCATGAAAAGAGCAACGATCAAAGATGTCATGTAATTTTTGTTCATGTTTTTATTCACATTTACTGTTATTCGATGAATTTAATTTTCAATTATTTATAGACAGCATGATTGGTTTCAAAGAGATTTGCCAGCTTATTTGTTCCCACCAATCAATGAAAGTGAGGCATCTATTGTTGATATAGAAGCTGTAAAAGAAGTCACGCGAGTAAATCAATTTATATTGTTTTCTAGTGTTTGAATCATCTTGCATTTATTTCTCTGTAATCAAAATTTTTAATATTCAAACGTTTGCGATATCATTTGCTTTTCTTTTATTAAATTCTAAGTTAGATTTTTTTGATAGAGATACGGTGTCTTGGAGGAAGATGTAACAAATGCTTTGTTGGGGGATGATCCGCATCATCATCTGAGCATAGCATATAACTTAATTGTCGACAACAAGCGTATCGCTGATGAAAGTGAGTTATAATTCTGTGACTGCTATTTTTTCTAAATTACTTTAAATACACTACGAATGATTAATACGAAGCACTTCATTATGCTGAAATGTATGTTTCACACGACAATCACAATTCCTTCCAAATATTTCCTACAGTTTTTCATTATTTTGCATGAGATTTCGTATTATTCTTCAAGCATATGAATTCGATGGAATCTGCATAAGATTCCTTTAAACTGTATTGCAAGTGTTGTTCAAATACGTACCTAGGACGGAAATTTTTACTTTTATTTCAGAAAATATTGTACACATATATTGTATTTATATTGTGCATTTATTGTGGGATTAAATTAATGAAAAGCAAGATCAAAAAAAAATTTTTGCTTAATGATCGTCATATCGAAATTTTTTTTTAATAGTCGAGTGAGTGCTGGTTTACAGACGCTATGATAGTGTTGTTCCTTAAAAACAAGTATGTTATGGTAATGGGAGTAAGTTTTATAAACCAAATTAAGTGTCATTTGTAGTGTTGAGTATTAGTCCTTCTCTATGATAACCGAAATTATGACATTTTTGACAAAAAGCTTGAGAATATGTACCATTTGCCGTTTCTGAAGACTGCGTATCAATCATAAAAAAATAAATCAAGAGAAATGCCTCGAGGGGAGTTGTGTAGTCAGATTGCGATAAATATGTATGGGGAGCTCGTGATTGTTCATTTGGACCACCACGCGCTGATCTGGCTTTCTGTGACCTTTGTCCCCATTACGGTGCACCGGGTTGTATTTTTGGCTACCAGTCAGAATTTGGTCTTCGATCCATCGAGGATTATTCGAATATTACCAATAAGTGTAGGTCTCTTCCTCACCATCATGCTTCTACTGATGCTACTGCGTAACACTCATATTTCATATGTCACCGTAAACTCATTTTTTTTTACCGATCCTTTTTTGCAAAATAAATGTCTTTGTTGTCCAGCAACATTAATATTTGACTGAAAATATATGCAGTACAAAATACCATACCTTGACTTCCGTCCCGACTGCTAAACTTTTGTTTATGCCATTTGCCGGCTAGAAAATTTTAAGTTGTTGACATATCTGAATGAGACTTTTCTTTGTACTTTTTAGAATGATTTGCAATTCCTTCCAAAGTGTTATATTGGTTATTGTAGAAAGTTTGATTGCTCAAAGACATAACGAGACTTCTCTTGCTTGTAATAATCATTAACTCTGTGCTTGAAACTTAATTTATGCTATTATTAGCTTTGCTAACTATCTAAAAGTTGTTCTGAGTGCTTTATAAGATGTATTGGTGTTTTTAATATTCTATTTAGAGATTGAAGAATAATTATTTGGCGCACCTCCGTTGTCACTATCACCTAAAAGAAAAGAATTGTTTTCAGCGGCGAAGCTATCAATTGAAGAATTTTATCAGGTAACACCAGCAGGAAAGTTGCAATCATGTGACACATCTCATAGACATCCAGAGCGAATATCTGGTGTGTTATGTGTTTTTTTTCTTATTTCATACATGAAATACACTTTTGAAAAAAAAGGTCATTTAAGGAGAGGAAGTGGTTATTGGTTTCCAGTGCATTTTGCTGTGCTCTGCTTTTTTTTGAAGTGACTATTTTTTAAGTAGTTTTTGATTTATAGTTAGCATGAAATTTTTCGCCACTTTTCGGTTCCAGGATCAAACAAAATAACCCCTTACTTGGAAAATATTGGTGGCGGTGATTCTATGTCTACGTTTCAAAATACGCAGCAGTCGATATCTAATGTAAACCCATCTCAGAAATCCCCTCATATACGAAGAGCTAAATGGCATCTTGGAATAAGAAGTCAAAGCCGCCCAGGTTTTTCTTTGTTCAAAAAGAGAAGAAGCTTTGGTGCAAAATGATGAAATTTGACAAGACTTATAAATTTTCATTTTTGCAGAAGACATAATGTATGAAGTGTTCAAAGCTATGAAATCTCTTGATTTCGAATGGAAAATATTCAATCCCTATCACATTATTGTTCGTAAAAAACCGGATAATCCAACTTATGAACCTGTAAGTGTTTCTCTTAAAACTTTGTATTTTCGTAACTCTTTAAACCATATATATTTTATATATGTTTCATATTATACGTATTCAAATTTTAGCCAAGAATGAGCCTTCAGCTTTATCAAGTTGATCAGAAAAGCTACCTCCTCGATTTCAAAAGCCTTGTAGATGAAGAAACAGGTACTACAATGTCTAAACTTTTTATAAATTGTTTGAAATATTTTATTTTTCATTTTGGTAGAGTATGGAACATTCAGATTATAAATCTGCCTATCTCTTTTGCCATAAAATCATTATTAAGACTTACAGGCAGTGCCAATTCATCGCGACATGCATCAGTCTCTTTGCCTGTTAAACCCTCCCTAAGAACCGGTCGCGCTCAGTCATTACCAGTTCCAATGGAAGTGAGTGGTTTTATTTTATATTTGTTAACTACAATAAATAGTTTTTGGAGGAATTGCTTGTTAGCTTATTACCAAAATTTTTACTAAAGTTTAGGTTGATAATCCTCCTCCACCAGTCGCAGTCAAACAGTCGCAAACGATGCAGTTTTTTGAAATGTGTGCTTCACTAATTGGCGCTCTGGCGCGTTAAAGCATCTTATTGCCTCAGTGATCTTATTGTTGGCATTCTCGAAATATGAGCACCGTAAAGTTTTCCTTGCGAAGTTTGCTCTTCTTTTTGCCAGTGATTTTAGCAGTTTGTAAATTGGACTAATTTGTATATATAAACTATGTAGAGTCTTGTCATAAAAGTAGGTTATTTTAAGATTACTCACTCATTTGTCGGGAATAGCTGTGCAGTTACAAAGCACAAAACATCTGTTAAGGTCTTTTAGTATCTTCTGTTAAGGTTTTTATTTAACTATTTAATGACGGTATGAAATTACCGGTATTTATTTATCTAAAATCACAACTACGTGTTATAACAGCTGAAATTCCCCATTCTTTGTAAAATAATATATTCTCTTGGTTTGTTTAATATAGTCATAGTCAGTTGCCGCCTTGTAGATGTTTGTTCTTACTTCTTGTTATGACTTTTTTATTTAGTCGCTAGCTTTGAAATGTTAACAGTAGATCTAGGGCTCATTTTGAAGGCAATTGACTTCGGGTAGATTTTCAGCAGGTTAGTCAGTGTCGTTTTGTTTTTTTAATCAATTCGATAACATCTAAGGATATCCTGCGATACTTTGTCTCGCTGGGAAATTTTTTTGAAAAAATGGTTCATTTTTCTCTTTAGCTATCAATACGTTCGAAGAAATTTCTTAGAATACCCACCCCAGCTTATTTTGTATTCAAATCATATCAAACGAATTGTTTAGGTTTAGGCCGTAGATTTTTCAGTAATGTTCATCGCCTTGACTAATGCATGATTTTTTTTGCATTCGTTCATGAGTTTTGAAAGTAACAATAAAATCTTGTAATTATGCTGAGAATTGACATGAATTATAGATTCCATTTTTTCTTATTCATATTTTTGACTTTCGTGAGTTTAGTAACGCATAGAAATAAAGAGCTGGGGTTTTTTTTTCAGTTTAGAATCGGGTTTCTGGAAAATTGGAAGCCGTTGAGTTATTGCTAGAATTTGTGCTTTAAATATCATTATTTACGGCTTTTGATATGGATATGTATGTAGAACTGGGAGCCGAAGAATTCAAAAACTTCTAGGTAAACAATACAGGCATAATTTGGCAGTAGAAATGAGGAGTAGACGAAAAACACAAATATGTATAAGTATCATCAAAAGTAATCGCTTAGTGAGTTTCGTGGGTTGATAGGTTGAGCGTACATTCGGTTCCCGATGGTGATCATCACTTAAACTTAAAACTGCGATATTTGTCTGCCATATTGTCGACATCTGTATGCAACATTTGCCAGAATAATTACTATTAATAAAAGTACAAGTACTACGGCACTGTAGATGAGTAGCGATTTGTAACCTTTATTTTCACTGTCCACATGCAATTCATCTAAAATTATTTGATAAATATTTGGCGATTTCATGCTTAATTACTCAGTCAGTGTAATACATCTAATTTAAAAAAGAAAGCATTTAATCTAGCCTTACTTGACTATTGAAGAAGAAAATTAATGAAATAAAATTATAAATTAATTAACTGGTAATTGGTGTTTATTTTAATATTTACTCGAAGAATGAGTCTGGAGATCATGTTTGTATGCATCTCTCATTCATATGTGAAGTAGTTGCTGAGCTTCAGAATTCATAAATTTGTTTTAGAAATAATTGGTACAGGAAGTGTTACCTGGCTTAGATGAATTTATCACATTATCTGTCGTTGTAGATAATGTTGGTAAAACTTCTTTGTATTTCACGTCATCTATATCGCTCGGATCTTTAATATGTTAAAAGTAGTGATGAGAATACACTAAATTCATCTATTAATTATATTTAAAGAGCAAGGAAAGTAAAAATGACACAAATGCATAATTTTAATAAAGACTAAGAACGAAAGTCTTGAAGATTAATTGGCGAGGATCAAAAACGATTGATAATAACTTCAAGTACTTTAAAAGTATCTTATTGTCTATGACTAATTAATTGAAAATTGAGTTCTTATTTAAGATTGTTTATTGTAAAAATGTAAATTTGTACCATTTTTCAACGCTTCTTCTATAGTATTTCGTGTTGTTGGAGTTATTAATGAAATATCATTAGCAGTTTGTGATTCAATGACTCGCATCTAAAATTTTATGAGCAAAAACGTAGTTTCACATAATTGATGGGAAAGTATCCTTCATACAAGATTTTGTACAAGAATATAACTTGTGAATAATGTACATTGATCTTGCGCAAATGTTGTCACATCGTTTTTGTAAGCGACTTTGTAAATATTGAAAAAGTCTTGAAATAGTTACTTCTTGCGCAGATTTTGCTTGGTTTGATATTGATATTGTTGTCATTTGAAGCCGTAAATTCTCATCTGCAATAAGCTAATTATTTCATTTCAGTTATTACGTGTTTTTTTGTTTTTGCATTCTTCATTTATTTAAAACCTCCAAATTTATAACGACTAAAGTGGAACGATAATATAACTTTTACTTCCATATAAAGCGATGCAGCAAATATTCAACAGCAAATTTTCAACATAATCCAAATACAGTATACATTTTCTTAATTACTCGAGAAAGGTAATAAAAAGGAGAAAATTTCAGTGAGAAATGCGTTGCATTTATAATGAAGTATCTGTCCGCGATCAAAAAGTTGTGCTTGATAAAAAACAGCTGATCAAAAATTCCGAGTGTATTCGTTTAACAATTATTTGCTAGAAGTACCTTGCTGAGGTGAAGTAACTCACTGAAAGAATCACTACATAAAGTAAAAGTGGGTAGGTAATACGTATCAATTGTAACATAGTCAGAAGTGGTGTATAAACTGCATAGAGGACACAAACCTGTGGACATGAGTGGCTGTTTTCTGGGTGTCGCAGCAGAAGTTGGAAGTGGAAAAACTTTGTAAACTTTTATTCTTAAAGGATTTTGCGAAGAAGGCGTTGTTGTATTTGGTGAAGTTTGGGATGTGTTTTGTCTAAGCTTTGATATCTCACTCTTCTCAGACTTATTTTCAACATTCAAATCTTCGAGACTGGACTCAGCTTGAATTTCAATCTCATCTAAAGGATTAATACTATATACGCTTGGAATTGTTGAAGTTGTACTCGCATATTTGTTGACTAATTCTGTTGCAATGAATTCTGTATGATTATCCTGAAATATGGTATTAGTATTAACATATTTTTGTACCTAAATATTTCAAAGTAAGACCAAAAAAAACAAATCTTTCGTTTCAAAAAAAATTCGAGAAAAGCTAAAAATGTTACTATAAGACTACCAAGACAACAAATATTTGCAAAAACTTAATTTTCCTAAAATAAAAACAAAAAATGAATAATGCAGGGATTAATTCTTATTCAATTACTTTGCTTTAATATATTTTGCAGAATTCTTTATTTTATGCACTAATTACAGTGACAAACTAATATTCAAGTAAAAATCAATCTACTTTTTCTAAAATATCAAATTTAATGCATGAAAAATTTGTTTTTATTATCAAACACGTCATAAAACACATCTGCTTTAATATAATTTTAATTCAATATCGAATTCTGATATTGTATATTTAAAAATGCTGACCAGATATTGAGTCAAAAAAATTTCGCTCATAAAAAAGTTGAATAATTTTTATGTCTAAATTTGTATTAAATTCATATAAATCGAATAATGTAGTTAACTAACTTAAACTAACTTGTTGAGTAAGTTGTTGATCACTATCATGAACATATATCACTTCATTGTAGTCATCAGTTGTAGATATTTTGGCTTTTTGCATTTTCATACTACTTTTTTGATGTAATAGATTGAGTTCATTTTTTTCAGATTTTGTTATTAAATCTCTATTATCTGAATTCTTTTTAAAAGCTATAAATGATAGTAATTCGAGAGATTTATCAGCATTAGTTTCAATTGTTGGAATTTGCATATCAGAAGTTGTCATAACTGGAATGCCAGAAAAAGTAGCTACTACAGCTTTTGATGAAGCTAAGGCTGTAGATGAAGCAATAGTTGGAGGTGCCATTCTTGCAGGAAATGAATCATCACTGACTTTTTCGTTAGAATTTTTGGAATTTCTAGCAGTTGCTTGATTCGTAATGTTACTTTTGATATAAATATTGTCATCATATATTTGCAAAGGTATGCGTTTTACAGAATCATTATTGTGTGCAAAAATGTTTTCCATGGATTCATTGTCAATATAACCGTCATTAACTGAGCTGAAAAGAGGTTCACTAATTTTTAAATTTTTGAAATATTTCTTTGTATTAAAAGAATCTTTTAGCAAGATGATATATCAAAAATTCAAAAAAGAATTCATAAATTAAGATTTCAAACTGAACAATATCATATTAAAAAGTGATCTTTTATAGAATTTTTTGTTATAAAATCTAAAAAATTGAGCAGGTGTAATAGAAGCAATAATTTTAGCTAGTTTTAGTAAAATAGTCTTTTAGATAAATCTCAGCAATTTATTTTGCATTCAAATACTTCAAAATCGTTTATTCCAGGAATAAAAGACATTTTGAAAAAATTAATGAAAACAATAATATAGCCAACTTTTGAGTTCCATAAGAGTAAACGTTATGGATTTTAAAATAAATTTTACAAAATAGTTTTGCTGCATTTTAATCTGTCAGAAGAATTTTTTCGAGAAAAATAAATAAATAATACCTGGCATTAATTTTTTGAAAGATTTTTTTTCCAGTCATTCTTAACGATGAATGATAGAAATTTGGTGGTATGTCCAGCAAATCATCGTCAGGCGAAAAAAGTTTTTTCAGATTTGTCATTGCTGTAATAGCACTATTATCTGCCATTCTTAAATTTAATTTCAGGCTATTTAATTTCGTTTTAGGCATACAACTCTGTCACGTAAGTAATTCATTGATATTAATTTTATACTGTTTTATACTTGAATGAATTCAAAAAATAAACCCAAAATTTTCATAGCTTTTGAATTTTCATCATTTCAAGTATCACTATTTTCTTCTAAGCAAAAGCAAAACTTTACAGTTTTTGTACTACATTTTTTCTAGGAAATAGCCGAAAAGTACTTAGTTCACATTACCAGTTACTTGAGAGTCTGGATCAATCGTGGAAATTTCATCCTAAATACGAAGAAATGCAAATTATGAAAATCCATCGATTAAATGCTATAATTATTTTTTGAAAACTTAATTTGCAAAAGAATTTGAGTAAAAATTGTGGAACTTGAAAATATTTTAAACAATTCGAAAAAAATATAACGTTAAATTCAGTACTCCTCAACTATTTTGTGGAAAAGTGACGAAAATATTCAATAATTGTTAGCAATTAATGTAAATATAGTTATTCAATTCTCGTTTTGATAAGCAGAAGAATTGATTTCTAAATTTGAATTGCTCAATCAGAAGATAGTTAGTTAACTTTGCATTTTTGGTAGATTAGCATAGAGATTAATTAACCGTTGCTACAGATGATGACAACGATGAGGTTGTTGATTGTGCTTCTGGTATTTTGACAGAATCATAAACAGGACACTTATCCAGAAAATTCTCGCTGAAGTGATTTAGAGTTCAGAAAAATATAGAATTACTTATCTCAAAAATCAAGAAAATAAATTATCTTTGCAGAATCATAATTCTATGGAATTATTTAAATATATTTTTGTTGTTAGATGAAATTTTTTTTCAACAACAAACATAAAAATGCTAACTCCATTTCCATCTTTTCTAACTCCATCTTCAATAATTTCATAAAAATGCTCACTTTTAGATTTATTTTCAAGCAAAACATTGCATTTTTGTAGCCAAAAAAAGCTTTTAAGCTTTACTAATTTTGCTGAATTTACGAGACTATGCATGTGTTTAATTTTAACACTTTGATATTTTGAATACAAAGTGGACAATAAAATAAATAACCTAAATAGACGGTCATCGGATGGTAGTAAAAACGATAAGAAGTAATTCCTCATATTGGTGAATGTGAATTTGTAGGCTGCATTTGGACAGTAATTTCTCATGGAATTAACAAGGCACAAAGTGTGATAGTACGCATCTCTAAAATGGCTTGTTATATATAAATATATATTAAAACTCACTTTTTTATGGCTGTTATCAAATGAAATCAATTTCCGCTCTAATCTTATTTTTTTAATGTCAAAAATTATTACGCTAATTTGCTGCGTAATATAGAAAAATTATTTGCTGAAGTGACTGTTTAATGTTTGCTTTTTACGTAATCAAAATTAAATTATTATTGCAATGTCAATGATAGGTTTTGGGTTATTAGAATATTTGCTTCCTACATTCCTTCAAAGTTTTATATTTAATACTTTTAATTATATATATTTAATAACTAATTTTGTGAAATTAAGAATATTATATATAAATGGCAGATATGATTTTCATAATTTCAATTTTTAGCATATGTTCAGTTCATTTTTTGAAAATTTTGTGAAACTAAGAATATTAAATATAAAAAAACCAACCTACAACTTTGTTGTGGTGGGCCATTTTGTTCTAATTTTAGATTCTTGACTGCTTGTAATTTGTATACAGCGCAACGTGTCTCCACTAAGGAATGAAATTTACTGATACAAGCCAAATTAATCATATCACTATCTACAATATTTTATAGCATTACACCTTAAAAATTCTTAGAATAGCTTTATCTTAGCTTCCATTTGTATTTAGTACTCTCTGAGAGTTTTTAAAAAATTTCGTTAATAGATGAGTTAATACGTGAAATCTTGAAGTCTACTAAATTAACGCAAAATTTGTTTGTTTACTTTTCAGAATCTTTCGACATCTGTCCTCAATAACATTGCGAATTATCATAAATTGTTGCTTATTTTGTAGTTCACAATGCTCCATACAGTCTAAGTAATCGAAAGATTTCCTAAAGTTTTTATTTTATTTATTAAATGATATTTTATGAATAGCACTAATTGTTAAAAAAGTACTGTTTTTTATTTTATAATTTTCGTCTTAATCTTAACTTCGAACAACAATAATTTTTATTATTAAACTAATAAAAAATGAATTTTTTCAATAAGTCAGATTTAATTGAATTAATATTCATTTATCGACTGATTTAAAAAATTGAATCTAACCTTCAAAAAAGCGCTAATTTTCAATTTGGTTGTAAAATGGTAACAAATTTTTATTTCAAAAAAGTAATTGCAATAACTCTTTTATTTGTTTTCATCTATTTTGAATTTCTTTTACGAATAAAAAACCAAAATTTATTACTTTTCCGTTGTAAAAAAATTAGCAGTAATTATGGAATACATTTTAAAAACGAAAAAATAATCAAACCAGCAAGCATCAATAACTTTTTCTGTCGATTTCGGTCGTTCAAAAAGATAAAGCACACGTTCGAAATTTTCATTTATATGCTGAAGGGATCGCTGATAAATGCGATTACAGCGATATGAGCAATATGGAGCATCTCGAGCTGATCTCTTCAAACCATGCTAGATAGATTATTTTCTGTTTTAGTACAGAACATATCATATATTTGGAGATGATAACTTTTGTGATAGTTCTCGAAACAACTGTGATCTATACGTAGTAAAGTTATAATTAGTTACTCTGAGGGGCTGCCATGATGAAAAGAAATATGAACCTGAGAAATGCTCATTTAAATACTTACAGCAGATAAATGTTGACCAGAATATTGGTGAAAATTTTGGACGCATGTGAATAACACAATCATTAATGATAACATTGCGTATAAATTGGCATCAGATACTAATATGAGGATTGTGATTTGAAATTGATATAACTTTTAACATATCAATTAAAAACATATCACATTCAGATTTATCACATTCAGATTTAATAACATCTGAAAATTATTGTGAGTTTTAGCATTGCATGACTGGAATATGTATGAAATGATTTTGACAAAAAACTTTATTCATTTATATTTTATTTCAAATTTGACAGCTACAATCAAATGAAATATTTTATGGAAAAAATAAATGATAAATTAAGTTGAAATAATGAGAATCTAAGCAGAAAAATAGATCAAACAAATAATGCCTTTAAATGGATATTCAATGATAACACTTTTAATATGTATTACTAAATTATATATATATATATTGAAATAACAAGATTTTATCGCAATAAATGTTTTTTTTTTTCAAAAAATAATGCAAAATTAAAAATAAAGTGATTGTGAATGAAAATTAAATGGATAGTATTAGTTTACATCCAAGATATACAGTTGAAGAAACTAAAACAAAGCCTGCATTAGTTTGTTTGTTTTTTATTTTAAAAAATATCTTCCCAGTAGAGCGAACAAATTCATATTAATTCTTTTCGCAGAACAAAACAAAAAACAGAAATGTTAGCAACTGTTAAGTTCAGTCGAATTTACAGCTGCGTAAGCTAAGATTGAAACAGTTAATGCATTATGTTTTTCAATAAAATTCAGAACTTCAATGCTGATAATTTATTGATAGCAGTAAAGAAGTACCTTAACAAATATCTACTTTCAAAAATCGCTTTGTTTTATTTATAAAGTGTATTTTCAGAAGATTTAAAGCCATTATAGTTTAGTTTAAAAAAGACAAAATCTCGTTGGAACAATATTAATAAGTTAGCCGCGATATCTCAATTTATAAATTTTAACACCTTATTTTCATTCATTGCTGATTTAAATATATTGTGCTGTTAAATCCACGATTACTATTGTCATTGTTGTTATATTAAAATAATAGATTTAAATGCTTTCATGAATCTAGAACAAAATTACGGAATTTAAAATTTGATAAACAAAGTTGTGTAACAATTTTAGAACTTTGCATGAGAATCGATATGGATGTAGAAATTATTTCATTTAAAAAATATTTAAAAAAATTTTTTATTGCAATTTAATTAGCATATATTGGCAGTTTTGGTCCTAAAAACAAGAAAAATTTTGAAGTACTGGAAAAAATCAAGTTATTTCGATAACAATACTTCGTTTCATAAAAAATTATAAAAATGAAAATATGGCCAAAATTTAATTTAAAGCTATTAGTAATGAAAAAGCAGTTATTTTAATATAGCAACAATGATAATAGCAATAATGATGTTAATAATAGTAATTTGCAATAATATTACAAATACTATTTTTTGTAAGCAGAACTGTTATCATAATCACTCGAGAAAAAATCATATCCACAAATTATTTCCCATCTGTAGTAAAAGGTTGAAAGTAAAGGATATTGAAGCAGTGAGGTCTAGGCATTGAAAATGCTGTGAAAAAATATTAAAAATTTTCTTTTTTTCACTTTCAGCGTAATTTCTTTTTTTCAACACAAAACTGTCTTTTAATAATATAAACAAACAATATTTGATAAAAATAAAAGAATACGTATACTTTTAGAAACTGCAAATTTTATTTTTGATCCCATTGCAAATTCGTTTTAACACTTTCAAGTTAGGCATCTTCAGTGAATGCATTGATATCGAGCAATACTTCACTTTTAGTTTTATATGCTATAATAATTGTTTTTCAATTAATTACTCAAAAAGTTGAGAACAATGATTTGTCTTACTTTATAATTGCAAGAATCGATGCATTTTGATTATCTAATTTTCAAGTTTTATTCCGTTACTATGGATTTATATAGAAAGGCAAGCTTGAGTCGCATAGTCAATTGAAAATTCATACGCCAATCTGATTGAACAATATTAGGTTCATGCGTGAATTCAGCTCGTTGACTTGAGAGATCAGTGCAACAATTAAATCAACCAACCTCAAGTTCAAGTAAATTGACATCATGATTTCTGTAATCCACAAGCAAAATTATGGATTACACAAATCATTGTTTTACAGTTGTAAGAATCAGTAAAAGAAGCAGTAATTAATGTTGCACTGTTTCTACAAAAATTCCTGAGCAGTTTTAATGTGCAGCACTCACGACCAATTGCTTTACTGATTAGTATTTGAGCAGTTTCATTTTTTGTTGTTCGTCGATCAAATTTTTTAAATCAATCATTTATTTCTTAATCCCGCGGTACTTTTGATATGTGTACAAATAAAATAACTATTCATACGATACTTCAGATGCCACAAAGTAATCTTAGTATGAAAGTGAAAGCAATTAAAGACTTAAAGTACTAGCTAGATTTTTCAGAGTTGCAAAAATGTACATCTCATCACTGAAAATTGAATCGCTCACAATAGTCTAAAATCAAAATTGAGAACTTTGAATACGTTGCTATGTTTATTTTGTTGAGAAGTACACAACTAAAAATTTTATTATTTGTGATAGTTTTTGCAATTAAAAAATGATATCAATGCTGGCATATTCATTTCATGTGAAAATAATCATTTATGTTATCAAGAGAAAAGATGTACACATAACTAATAGTGATATACTGACACTTTTATTAGTACTGGAAAAATGAATAACCAAAAATGTTGTCTCATCTTTTCACTTTCTTTATCTGAGTTCTAAAAACGAACAAAAACAAAAACAAAAAGTGAATGTGATTGGACTAGACTGATATTAAAGAAACAAGTAACAAAATTTGATCGAAAACGAATCAGTAGGTTACATTTTCTTTTTGTGAAGACGCAAGATAAAAAAAGCAATATAATGATAATAGTAATAATAATAATAATAATAATAAAATAATAATAATAATAATAATGGTAATAATAATAACTAGAATAGAGACAATGAAGCACAGCTTCGAGATCATCGTTTGTTTCATAATTTTAATATATCATTCGTGCTATCACTTTATTAGTAATACGATTAACTACGAAAAAACTGTACTATGATTCATTTCGAACTTCACTCATTTTCTAAAATATTCAATTTGTTGCAAAAGAAATTATCTAAAGAACAGAAACTAATTACTGGAAGATAAATTTGCATGACTAGGATAGCACCGAAAAATTTATTAGGTTGCAGCAAAAATTTTAGTACAAACAATTACAGTTTCATTGCATTCCTTATATTTTCGCTTTAAAAAAATAAATTTTGACTGCAAGACAAAATTTGCAAGCTATCACTTTATTAAATTTTAAAACAATTTACAAATCATCAGGTACAAAGATGACCTCATATCGGCACGGTGTATCTGTATGATTAATCCTACGATATTTTTCACCCCAGCCTTTGCCAACACTGATATTCAAAAAACGTAGTGTATTTGCGGGGTCTCGTTTTGTTACACATGTTCCCTTCTGTAATGAAGGACCGATACCGCGGTGGACCCGATAACAATACCCGCTACTTAATCTTCGGATCGTTTCTGCTTTGTGAGAACTTAAAGACGACGATATGGAGATGAATAACGGTTTGTTCCCGCTAAAATAATAGTTTTCAATGAACAAAATACTGATAATGATTTAATTTTATTACATTAAATAATGTGTTCAACTAATAACAATACAGTTTGTACTCAATAATATTAAGATTTGAACGCAATAATTTTTCCCACCATTAATACTCATTTACCCACACGATTACAATTTATGTACAATGTCGCAAATATTTTCCATAATGAACCGTCTTACGTACTTCAATCAGACAAAAATTCAAATTATTCTACAAAAAAAATTGAATTTAAAACACTGCTACAATTTTTTTATTCCTGTGCATTTTGCTTACAGACTAATCGCTACTGAAAATGATCAATCTTCACACAGAAATTAATTTCCAAACTAAAAATCAGTTCACATTTACCTATTATAAAGCCACACTTCATGTGATATTTGCTCCACATCTAACTGCCTAATTAAGGCAAATGACACTTCATTATCAATATCCCATTGTATAGAGACATTCTGACCATCGTGTACTGAATCAGCTAATAATCCTACAGCAACAAACTGACCACGAAGTGTTATTCCATGTTGATCCATTCGTTCTTTCTCTTTCCATCTGTACATATGAGCCCATGCTAAAATATAACCTTCAACACATACTTGGCTAACTTTTGATCACTAATGCTTCACTTCTGTACCTATAACTATTCTCGCTATAAGAAAATGGAAAAAACTCTTCAAAACCTTTACTTTTCTTCACCAGACTGTCTTATCAATCTTACCATTACATTTTAGGAAAAAAGAAATTCACGCTTTCATTTTCAGCCATCTCTAATTCATTCGTTAAATATCTTCACTGTAAAACTATGGCACTAGTGTATAGTTTCAGGTCTTGACTCTTCATAAGTAAGTACTGAAATTTTCCTCACTCGAAATGTCTAAATCACTCTCTTACTTATTAAAATGTAACACACAAGGAGAATGAAAGTGAGAAATAACTTCTAATTTATATTTTGATCACCAATTTCTTCTTTACAGTTTGTTATTTACTGACCCACAAATTATAAAAATTTGCATATAAGTTTTGAAAAATCGATATCTTTTGAAATAAAAACTCCAAATTATTAATATTTATTTATTTTTGTACATAACAGCTTGAAATGCTCTTTAATAGAAAATTCAGTGCATCATTATCGCAAGAAAAAATATTTCAAATTTCTAAAATTAACTTACTAATCAAAATTAGACAAAAATTATTTACTAGCAAAGTCCCTGTGAAATATCAAAATTTATTACTCATTCAGTTTTCAAAATCATTTGTTTGTTCTTAAGAATGTTTACAAGTCTGGCACAAAGAATCAAGAAAGAATTCTCGGAATATAACATCCTTTCTTTGAGTGAGATTTGCTTTTCTGGATTTCATGTTTATTCAATTTAGCACATAATAGCCTTATTCATAAGCATAAATTCTATAACATCATTAATTGTCATTGCTGATGTAAAGAAAGTAGTGATGAAGCAGTGTTGCGAGAAATTGTAATTTTCTTTACTAAAAACAACAAATTTTGAGTTGAGAAAAGTGTGATTATTGCTCCACCTTTAATACCTGTGATATAAAGGATTTCGTACACAAAACATATTTTTGAAAGTAACCTTACTGCACTATACCCTACTTCTAGTTAGTTATAAATTATTCAAGTCACATACAAACAATAAAAACTAATTTCTATTGTAAAAGTAAATTTCGATTTGCACATTAAGTCTAGAAAGAATTGGCTCTTTAAAATGCATAAAATCAAGCAAAAAAAGTACTGACCAGAAGAACGGGATCGATTACTACGTGTTGGCAACGGTGACGTTGGTGAATCAATAAGAGTCGGCGGGATACGTGAAGATTGTAACAAAGTATTAGCAATACTTGTGCCCGTAATTTCATCGCCAAAACCAGTATCATTTGTTAGATCTTGAAAATTTGCGTAAAAAGTATGTAAATTAGTTCGATAAACAGACTAGAAAAATTCAAGTAGATGAAATATATAAACGTGACTTTCACGAACAGAGAACAAATATAAATTGACAATGAATTAATTAGACATGTTAATTAAGCAAAAACAGCTATGGCATTACTGGATGGAACTATGACAATATTAAAATATCATTTCTTCTAATTTTAGTTAAAGGTTTAAAAATTAGATATTTAAATTTAGTGTTAAACGCGGAAATGTTATAAATCGCATATCAAATTAATGTATTATACAATTTGACGTTGATAATAAATATGAATGTAACATTTAATTAAATACATCAAAATTCTTCCACATTTCTATCGACTATGTACTGAAAAAGTTTGTGTCACTTATACGACCATAAAAAGTCAATTTTTTTGATTGAAGATAAACTATAAAAAGCGAAATATTCGACTGAATGACAAAACAAATAGCTTTACCTAGTCTTACTTTAAAGTCTACACTTTTTCACCCATTCTTCATTAGATAAGTCATTTTGACTAAAACTGACCAAGGCTTTCAAAATTCACTCATAAAATGCATTGGCATCAAAAATGGAAATAATTAGATACAAAAACTCATATCAGTAATAAGTTAGCTCAATTTGAAATTTAGTTAACTTATTATTGATATTATTTTGAGACAAAATAGTACTTTCGTTTAACTTATGATTTGCTCAAATATAGCGCAAAACTGTTTTCGAATCTTTAACCCTCTCAAAATTTATAATAACTTACAGGAATGATCAATAGGAAGGACGCCATTCAAGCCCCCAGATAAGCCTGCCTCCTCGGATGATAATTCAGAATCAGCTGAAAACACAAATACAAAAATTAAGATCCAAATATTTAAACACTGAAAATTTTCAATCATCAGAAATATTTTAAAATTGAAACTAAATGAGTGTTCAAAAATGAGAAATTGCGAAAAATGACGGAAATGAAAACTTTCGCTCCATTTTTATATTGAGTTTTAAAATACTTGACAATCAAAAAAACTAATTAGCACTTTTATTTTTTTTCAAACGTCAAATAGCAATCAAAAATGGCTAATATTTTTAAATTTTGCAGCAAAACAAATATTTTGTCAAAATCTTTGAGTGATCTGAAACAAGTGATATATATATTCAATGTATTATTAATTTTTTGGCCAATTCACATTTTCAACTTTAATATCACATCTCATCTCCAAACTAAATGTTTAATTTTTAATTCTCTCTAATATTCTACAAACACTTTAAAAAGTAAATAGAAATAAGGAAAAAGTGGGCTCTTACATAATTATTACAATTGATGAAAATAGTTATACTGACAGAAAACATAAGTGACCAACTAAACTGCCAAGATTAATATCAGCATATATTCATGAACAATTAATATCATTACTGAGGCACCATATTTGTGAATTGTTAGTGTCATAGATTATAAAAATGATATTATTTAATGAATATTAAAGATGACGCAAAGTAGATGTCCAAATAATAATCCACAAATAAGATTTAATAGCTATGGTGGTTGCGAAAGATGACTTCAAAAAGCACAAAGCAGATTGAATTGCTTTATCAAGATAAAGTAATTACTGAAGCAATTACCGTAATTATCGCAAAAAATGATTATGATTAAAACTAAAAAATGGTAACTGAACACAAAAACGATGGTTAAAATTTTGAATAAAAATTACGACTCACCGATAATCCATAATGCATAGTGATAGGGATTGCAACAGGAAACAGTAGCATTATTCATGGTAACGTGACCAAATCTACACCAAGGTAGAGGATCTAACCTGTGTAATGCCGCATCCACCTGCAAAACATTTCTGATTAACATTATTCTATTAATTGAGTAAAATGCTAAAACAACAGTAAATACATTAATTAACTTTCCGAATAATTGATTTTTCTAAAGTAAACCAAAAACTAGAACACTAAAATAAAGATGAATTCATGAGGATATTCACATGAAATTTGTCTTCTTTCAAAAATAAAAGACTAATTTATATTTTTTGAAAATATTGGCAGTTGACACGAATTAACAAATTAGTTTCGTAAGAAAAGTAATACAAATTTTAATCCGCAAACTTCAGTCTACGCTTTTGATTAGGATGATATTAGTCAACTTCATGTTACTGACATTAGAATTTGAATTTTTTTGGACAGGAATTTCTGAAAAGCTGTCAGCAATTGTGATAACAATCTTTAAACTTGTTCATAGTAAAAAGTTTAACATGTTGTTAAAGCTGTTTCTGGAATACAATTGCTGCAGAACAATTTGAAAAAAAAAGTTGTATGAGCAAAGTAACTACCACTGAATTCTCTGAAAAGCTGCAAGAAAAGTAAATAACAAAATTATGAAGAAAGAGAAATAAATATGAATGCGAAAGAGTTAAAATTGTTACTAAAGTGAAATGATGCAAAATTCCTAATCAGTTTTGCTGAAGCAATAAGTCGTAGTACACTTTTTAAAATTATATTGGAATCACGGGATAAAAACTGTATCATAATACGAAATACCTGCAATTCTTTCCAACGCCATAATTTACAACAAAGATAAGGCATAGACATAGGTTTATCAATTTGTGGTATTAATCCAGTATCTTCGTACCGCTGTTCTGGATAACCTTCATCATCATCATCACCATCCGTTTCAGCAACTTGTCGTGAACAACTTGGAATTTCTTCCATTATATCCATTGGTGGCCCAGGCGCACACTGCTTAATATCCCGACCACCACTTTGTACTGCCTTTCAATAACAAACGTACATAACAATTATTGTGTAATCTAACAAAAATTATTACATTTTTTTTGTAGAAATCATTATATAATTTCATTTTATGACTACTCAACAACTGTCATATAAACTTCCTAAATTTGCATAAGATAGTTAATATATAAATGTATATAAAAATTACGATGTAACCAATACGTTTTTTTTGACTTTGCAATATTTAATAAAAAAATGTCAAACTTGAAAAAATTATCTGACTGATAACAATTAAATTTAATTTTTATCATCAATAAAATCATTGTTGACTAAAAAAATTAAAAAAATAACTATATTGCCTAATGAATAATATTTTTGACCTGAAATGGATAATTAAATTTATAAAAAATAAAAGAATTAAAAGAAGGTGGATGCAAAAATAAAACTTTCATGAATAAAATATAATAACCAGATATGAATATTTATAACCTTAGTTGAAAACTCAATTCTAATTAGAACTTAAAAAAATATTTAGAAATATATTCATAGAAACCTTTAATATGGCAGCTAAATCTTCCGTATCAAAAGCGCGCAGTAATCTATCAAAACGTCTCCTTGCGCGACGTTCGTCTGATGATTGAATGGTGCGTAACCTCCAAAGCCTAAGAACAAATCTCAATTCGCAAAATTTGTACAGTACTATTATCACGAATCATTTTATTTATCATACACACATTAGATTTATTGACTTTAAATAAGCCAAGTTAGTCCAGTTCTGCAATTTACAAATGTACTCTTGGTATTCCTTAAATGGATTTTAATCATAACTACCTTTCAGTGTGTCGCCCTCGTTCGGATAGGAGGCACCAAATCCCGCAGTTCAACGGCATACCGTTGCATTTGCGCGCTTTACTACCTCATCCCGACACAATCTTTGTGTCGGACTTTTTTTCCTGAAATTGCGCTTAATTGTTCAAAAAATTAGTAATTAAGTATATTTAATTCAAGAGTGAAGTTTCTGCATATTGCAATGAAATGAAATACTTATGTAAAAATTATTGCATACCCAACTGATAACTGATAAAACTGATTTAAATTCTATTGAAAGAAGCAACTTTTCTATGCTTGAGAAAATAAGAATTGTCAGAGTTTCATTTTTCATAATTAATCTTTGCAATTATCCATCAACTTCTATTACAATTATGAGTAAAGAAAAGTCAGTTGGGAATTTGTTCGGAAAAGGAAATGGATATATTTGACATGTAAAACTTGTGGGTCAAAAAACCAATTCTTATTAAAACATAACTTTCTCATAAAAATGACTGATTGATTTTGTTTGAGTTCAAATAATCATTTCTATTTATTTGGCATTTTTTCTGCTGTTCCTTTGAAAAATGATGCACAACACTTCTTACCAATTAAATTGAAATTAGTTTCAAAAGTCTCTTTCAACAATATCTTATTTCAAAGATTTTTTACTGCTTCGAAGTGAATAATAAAACATTCACATTTTTTTCAAATAACAAATTTCAGTTCTAATAAAAAAGTAATGAAACGAATCCAATAAAATAATAGTATGATTTTTGTTTAATTCGTTACATTTTCAAGAGTAGTAATAACCGCAATGGATAAATTTTTCAGATACGTAAATTCAATCACTCTTCCAGGCATTAATAAAATTGAAAGTAATATAAACAAATTAAATTTAAAAAGTTAGCTGAAGAAAACTTACAAGCAATGAGTTTTTTCAGTAATAATTAACTATCGTCGTTGATCCGTTTGTTGTGACAGAGAAAAATTTTTTAGATACGAATACTACCAGAAAGTACCAATGAAAAATTGCGATAGACGACTGGAAATTTTACCAAAAATTCAATAATTATAAAATTTTGTCGATGCTTTCGTCTGTTATATATTGGAGTTATGATCACTGTTTTTGTTTCCTTTTGCTCTTTTCAACGTTTCATTCAGGCATCGCCATCAGATTTATTCATTTATTTCTGACTTTTATAATTCGTAAAACTGAAAAAAATTCGCATTAGATAAAGTCTTCTTTTAATAATCAAATTGCATATACTACATGGACACTTTTAAATCATTAAATTATTTGCCTATTATCTTGACGATATCAAAATCATAAAATTTCAAGCTTTTATACAATTTGATTCTATT